>PVHX01017671.1:0-39270 GCA_004024805.1 Geosciurus inauris | reverse complement strand
CTCCTGACTGATCATGATGTGAGCTGCTTCCCTCTGCCATGATGTTCTGCTTCATCTTGAGCCATGCTGAATGGAGCCTGCAATCTGTGGATTGAGACCTCTAAAACTGTGAACCCTCAAATAAACTTTTCCTCCTCTATAATTGTTCTGGTTGGGTCCTTTTAGTCACAGCAGCAAAAAGGCTGACTAAAACAATGACCAATGTAAGGATTTGAGACTTATTTTAATTATAATTATTACTTTAAGTAGTCATTTAGAATCAAGAACCTAGGAATTAGACCAGAGACCCTGCATCTAATAGAAGAAAAAGTAGGCTCAAATCTTCATAATGTCAGATTAGGTCCTGACTTCCTTAACCAGACTCTTAAAGTGTAGGAAATAAAATCAAGAATCAATAAATGGAGCCAGGCACGGTGGCACAAGCCTGTAATCCCAATACTTAGGGAGGCTGAGACAGGAGAATTGTGAGTTCAAAGCCAGCCTCAACAATGGCGAGGCACTAAACAACTCAGTGAGACCCTGTCTCTACATAAAACACAAAAAATAGGTCTGGGGATGTGGCTCAGTGGTCGAATGCCCCTGAGTTCAATCCCCGTCTATACCGAAAGGACTTAAAATCATCATACTAGAGTGATGCAGCCACATCAATGTTTACATCAGCTCAATTTACAATAGCTGAGCTGTGGAACCAACCTAGATCCCCTTCAATAGATGAATGGATAAAGAAACTGATATATATATATGAATATATTATATATAATATATATGCATATATATATACACACACACAGTGGAATATTACTCAGCATTAAAAGATAATGAAATTATGGTATTTGCAGGTAAATGGATGGAGTTTTAGAGTATGATGCTTAGCAAAATAAGCCAATCCCAAGAAATCAAGGCCAAATGTTCTCTTTGATAAGTGGATGATGATCTATATTGGAGGAGGGGGCATGGGAAGAATGGAGGAACTTTGGATTGGGCAAAGGGGAGGGAGGAAAGGAGAGCGGGCATGAGGGTAGGAAAGATGGTGGAATGAGATGGATATAATTACTCTAGGTACATGTATGATTGCACAAATAGTGTGATTTTACATTGTGTACAAACAGAAAAATTGAAAGTTATGCTCCATTTGTGTACAATGAAACAAAATGCATCCTGCTGTCCTGTATAACTAATTAGAAGAAATAAAAAATGAAAAAATAAATAAAAAATAAATTATTTAGGGTTTGCCTATTATAATTCATATTTGATTCAAATACAATTAGTAGTCTCTTTTTGATTTCCAAGATTATTAACTTGTAGAAATATTTATTTAGTCTGTCAATAAACAAATATTCATGAGCATCTAGTACATACAATGATAAATACAAAGTAATTCCATGTATAGGAAGACAATCTAATGGTAAGATAAGTCTTCACAAAAACCTACAGTGTATGACTCTGTGCAACTGGTATTTTAAGAGACATGAATTAGTAATACATAGAAATTCAAAGATAAAGATATTATTCATCCTTTAAGGATTAAAGAAGGCAGAAGATTTAGTGGAAAATAATGCATCACTTTACCTTTAATAATTAGTGTGGTTTTGCATAGCAGGATTTGGGAAGGGCTGGTACAACCCATAGAATGAGGAATCACAAAGGACATGGGAATGGGCAATGCACGCTTGAAGGAGACTTAGTGGATCAACTTGACCCAGGAAGGCCTCATGCTCTGAAGTCATAAAAAATAAGGCCAGATAGCAGTGCAGAGTCAGAATGAGCTGGTACTGAATGTCAGGATAAATGTGTGTTTATTAAGTACTATAGAATGGCATTTTTTAAAACAAGTAACAGTATAATTATTACGATATCACTGAAAAATAATGAAAAAATGTTTGTGCACACAGAAAATGTACTGAAGGGAGTCAAATTCTAGATTTTTTAAAAAGTATGCAGGGCTGGTGGTGTAGCTCAGTAGTAGAATGTGTAGATAGTGTGCACAAAGGCCTACGTGCAATCCCTACCACAGCTAAAAAAAAAGTACCACTATCATAAATTAAATATGCATTTATAATTACAAAATTAGTGGACCAAAGAAAAATATTTTTTAAAACCTAAAATTAACATTCCCTAAAATTTAACCACATGTTTTAATATTTTATTTTATACTGCATTATGTATATATATAAAATAATTCTAATAGACACTTCTTTGAAGATTGATGCTTTCAATTTTAAATATTTTGGAAAAATATACCCATGTCAAAAAATGCATATATTGCTGGTTAAATAAAACAACAAATTAAGTACAACAGAAAAATATCCAGGTTCAGATAAATGACAGATTAAAATACAACATGATTCTTTAAAACATATGGCTGATCTTGCAGGGACAAAAGGTCAAATCAAACAAAAACCAAAGTGGACTCAAAAAATGTTGGATTTCAATAGTAGATGTACCAAGATTTTAATAAAGCCTCATTTTTAAATAAAGTCCTTTTTGTATTTATTTCTCTTTTTCTCACTATTATGAATAAGCTATGATTAAATTACTTTTCATACATTGCATGTGTACATCTGATCATTTCTTTAAAAAAATCTATAGAAATCTGAAATCATATAATATACATTTCAAGGCCACTTGGCAATCTATGCATGTGTACACACACACACAACACACACACAACACACACACACACAAATTCCTGTTCACAAATAACTTAACCAATTTACATACTAATAACAAAAACTCCTTATTGAAATTTAACATGTCAAGAACATCACATGCATTATCATGTATAGGTCTTCTAAGACCCCTTGAGTTTTATATCATTATCTCTACTTAGAGAAGTAAAAGCTAAAGTTAAAAAGGTAAAATATTCTTGCCATGTTCACACAATTAATAAGTAGCAATGCAGAATTTCAGTCAATAGCTTATGTGACTTCTAAAACCTATGCTCTCAACCATTATATGCCTTTAATACTTCAATAAGAAGTAACTGTTTCTTTGTATTTTCCTATACCATTCTGTTAAATCTTTGCTAATCTATGCTAGGAAAATCATATCTCATTATATTTTGCATTTCTTTAATAACAAGGAAAAGCTGAACATACTATTTATTCACCAATAGAATGTCTATCATTCCCTTATTTATTTGAAAGTACTTTTAAGAATTATAGGTATCAGTGTTCTTACAACTATATGAAGGATAATATTTCTAATAACTTGTTAATCCTTTTTTGAGTATTAGTTTACCATACAAATGTGTTTAATCTTTTATACTTTAAACTTTATCAATTTTTCTCTATATATTTTCAGATTGTGGAGAAAAAAATTCCAGAAGAGCATTTTCTTTTGAATTGTATATACATTTTATTTACTTTTAGAAGCATAAAGGGAAAAAAGTCAGTAATAAATGTGATGGTCTAAGGTTATTAATGTTTTTCTATAACCTTTCAAACTTTCCTTGTATCACATGCTCTTTACCTGCTCTGTCCTTCTGCCTGAAGAAGAAGAAGATTACAGAAAGAACCAAAGGGAAAGATTCAACTTCTGACATTTAAAAATATGATTTGGGAACAAGTCAATAACCTTGAAAGCTAGAGTACTGTCATGAGGAAAGACTTTCAAATTCCTTTATCTCTCTGTTTAGCATACCAAGAGTAAGGGCTTGGGTTGAACCACAAAGTTCCAAATAGACAAATCAAATAAGGAAGACATATCTATTCTGAACCTAGGAAACTTAGAATAGGAATAGATGGGTCAGAGAGGCATGGGGATGACTAGCAGACAGATGTCCTGAATTCTTTTGTCTGGATCTTGTTCAAGAAAGAGGCATTTATGTTAAGATGTAACATAACAGTTAGATCAACTATGAGAGTCTGGTACCAATGACCCATCAAGAGACACACCAAAGTGACCTTGTTACTGCTGCACTGTCCAGTACAAGGAAGCGGTTGAGTTTTATTTCTCTAGAGAGACACTTATTTCACTTGCTATTGAACCAGAAGCACCCTAGAGGCTTGGTAGAATCCCTATGGTAATAAGAAGAGTATAGTGAAGCCACTATGACTGAAACCAATGACAATCACACTCAGGTCTCTGATGAGTTTATTATATGAGCAAGTCCTTACCCTTAAATACTTATGACTCTGCATACAGATGTAGAATCAAGTTCACTGGGGACCACTAACATTACTGTTTTTAGAACAGAGGGTAGAACAGAGGTTAATGGATCACAGATTTAAGCACCAAAGGCCAGGGACAACTAAGATAAAAATAGAAACAGGACTTACATGGCAAGCAGCAAATACACAGTTAGTGCTGGCCCCAGGCCAGTGACCTTGTTCCCTAGCACAGAACCCCTACTTCTAGATGCTTGCCTCATGATAAGAACCAATGAGCAGCTGTCAACCATGGTTTAATAAAATGGTCAGTCCAAGTTGTAAACTGGATGGAAAAATTAGTTAATTTTTTCCTACTAACTAGTGGGTGATTTCTTATGAACAAGATAAAAATAGAAGTTCAGAAATAAAGGTGAAACATTTTTCTTAGTATCTAAGTTATACAGAGTTAATGTACAATCCAGTTGAGTATATTTCTGAAATTCAAATTATCATTAAAGCCATCAGAATGTATAAATAAGTTTTGAAAAAGTTAAGAAAGTGTGTATATGTATCTAATATTGAAGTTGAAATTCAGGACTTTGAAATTTCACTTTAGCTTAGTTGCACTGTAAAGAATAAATGATGTATTCACATTTTTGTCTTGACATATGTCTCCTCATAAACCAAAGGTAGGCACAGAGAAAGAGAGGAGCTTTTACTATTCAAGTAATATTAATCATTACTAATCTTAGTTGTTGTTGTAGGAAATCCTCAAAGGCCAAAGTTATAATGAGGCAGAAAAATATGTTCATTTCTATTCATTCAGAATATACAAGTAATATAGATTTTTGTTCAAGTTAATCTCTCTCTGTAATTTATTCTGGAAGAAGGAATATAGGATTCAATATGCCTAAGAAAAATAGTACACAAATGTAGTTCAACACATAGAATCTCAGTTGTATGAAATTGTGTTGCACATATGCAGGAAGCTTAACTGCAGGAACAACTGGAAATGATCCTGATATTAGCATCATCTGTTCTTTTGTTGTTGTTATTCTTATTCTTAAATTTCAGAAAAGTCTTTCATCTTTTGTATTTTCAAGAAAAGAATGACTGGAGTTGGGAGAAGTCTATGGGTAGACTGTCTATGATCTTCAATTTTGGGGGGTACCTCATATCACCCTGAAGAAGTACTGCCATCATAATTTCTTTCCATTAAACAATGTGGGCCCAAATCCTGGCATAGTACTTAACAGGTAATGCAAACAATCTTATTAGTGTATTTTAGGAATGTAATTCTGATCATTCTGATTGCTATACCAACCTGCCAGTCTCTTCGAAGTGACTCAGAAGGTGCAGTTCTCTGATCTCTACCATCAGAAGCCTCACATAAGAACTTAAGTTATACTCCATGTATATAATGTCAAAATACACTCTACTGTCATGTATATCTGAACAGAACAAATTTTTTAAAATTGCATATATGGAATATGTGAAGAACATTAAGAGACTTGGTTAACGTGATTGAAATTTCCATCATATCCAAGCTGTGTAATTATAGTCTGAAGGCATTCATAAAAATAAAAGAAAAAACAGGAACAATAATGTGTGGTTAAACCAATTCCAATTTTTCCATGATTACGTTTTTTTCGGACTAAGGGCAATGGCTTGACCTTTATTTTCAATTGAATGGTAGTAATTTTATACTCTTTGCTTTATTCTTGGAAGTATTGTCATGTGGAGGTGAATGATTTTTCAGGACTTACAAGTTCAAGAGCTGGGCTTAGCAACTCTATGGGCAAAGCACAACCTCCAATAAGGAGATTTATTGATTAAAAGAACTATTCATCTGTCCTCTCTATTTAAGGATTCTTTCAACAACTAGAACAGCAGTATTTAAAAGGTTAATAGCTTACATGTTATGCTGCTATGCTGCACACTTAAGTGACTCATTTTGATTTTGGCAGTTTTTTCTCTAATTTTCTTTTTCTCTTGAAGAGGTGACAGATTTTTTAAAAATAGTAAAGGTGCATATCTAATATTTATACTTTATTTCAAATATAGCTAAGTGGAAATATATTCAGATTCTCTATTTAATATTTATTCAATTTATGTATCAGATTTTCTGCCCTTAATTTCTTTTTATAATCTACTGTCTTATGTTGATATCTGGACAGTATCACATCTTCTTCCCCAGTTGTTCTAAAGCATGAATTCAATAGATTGTTTTTATTTCAAACTTATCCAATTTATACAGCAAATTAATATTAATTCTGAATTACTACTCAAAGTAGGTAAAGTAATAATCATTTTGGAAGTAATAAAAAGGAAACTCTATTAGATCTTATGGTATAAATAGATACTTAAGTAGTCAGTGAAGTATTATTTAGAGTAATTGCTCTAAAGTAATTCTAATTTTAGTACAATATGCCTACCAATTGCACACAAATTTGATCAGTCATTCAAATGTTCACTTATTAACTAACATTTTTTTAAAAAGATGCAAACTACACTATATCAACATATAGTTCTATTACTGTAAAATTTATAACCAATTCATTTTAGACTTTGATTTTTGATTGCTTAATTATATTTTTATTAATATTGATACTATTGTTCTTCCACAGTTCAAACTTTGTTCTTCCATTCTATTTCAACTTTGTGATTTTATCAAAAAGGGCAGATGCATAGACTAATAGACCTATCAATCATTTTTTAAAAAAGATTTAGTAGTATTGTGATGTGATACAGTTCTTTTGGTTTGTTTTTTCTTTTTCCTGAGAAGTCGAGAACAAAATGCTGTATTGAGACAACAGATTTTGTGTACAGAACTTTTTGATGAACTCCTCATGGGTGAGGGGGAGAGGATACCCTCAAGGGCAAGGGATGTAGGTTAGCACTAAAGCTTGCAACAAGAAAGAAGGCAGAACTTTCTCTCATGAGGAAAATGAGGGCAGGGGAAGTAGAGAAAAAGAAGAGAAAGAAAGGAAGCAAAATGGTAAAAAGCTGAAGACCTGTGTAAATCCCTCCATCTTTCAAAACCTTATGTATATTTTCTATGTACATAACACTTTGTAAAAGTAATTTTTTGATGGGACTTGAGGAGCACATTGAGACAATGCAGGGAAAATACAAGATAAATGACATTCAGATACCTAGACCAAGCTAACTCAGCTGATTTTTGAGCAAAATGTCCAAACCAGATATGAGCTAAATTCTCATTGACTTTACACACACACACACACACATACATACACACACACATACATACACACACACAGGAGTTTGAAGGGAAGATAGAAGGAGAAATAAAATATGGAGAGAGCAGTACGTTTTCAATTGGTGTAAATAATGGTTCAGATAAACTTATCTATATCCTTAAAGGCAGAGTTTCCAAGCTCATATTTAGGCTGCAATGAATTAAACAAATTAATTAAATATATGATCAGTATAAAGTCCAATCTCAATCAATCCACCCAAAATAGCCAACACGATATTAAACTGAAATGAAGTAGGAAGACTGAAACAACTCGACTTCAAATCTTACTACAAATCTACAGTTAAGATTATAGCACTGATGAAAGAACAGAAAAATAGATTGATCAAACAAAAAGTAACAATGTAAAATAGACTCACATAAGTGATTATGTTCAGCTAATCTTTGGTAAATGAGCAAAAGTGACATAATGTAACCAAAACAGTCTTTCATCAAATAGTGCTGGAACTACTAGACATAAATGGGCAAAATAAATGAATCCAGACAGTTGCACTCTTGATAAAATTACCAGAAAAGAGATCACAGAACCAAATATGAAATTCAAAGCTATAAAAACTTCTAGAAGATAACAGGAGAAAGTCTGAATAACTTTGGGTTTTACAATGACTTTATAGATACACACCAAAGTCATGTTCTAGGAAGGAAACCATTAATAAGCTGGACTATATTCAAACTGAAATCTTCTGCTCTATAAAAGAGCTAGTGAGAGACAAGACACTGATGGGGGAAAATATTTGTAAATGATACATCTAATAAGGGTGTATTCATTCAAAATATACCAATAACTCTTAATACTTAATAATTTAAAAATGAACAAGCTAGTTAAAAATAGGTCAAAGTCCTTAACAGACATCTCACCAAATATGACATAAACATGACAAATCAACATATGAAAAGATGCTGTATATCATATGTCATCAGGTAAATTCAAATTAAAATGACAAGAAGAGGCCACTGCATACCCATTAGAATGACCAAAATCCAGAACTGACAATGACAAATGCTGGCAGAGATAAAAAGCAACAGGAACACTCATGTTACTGGGAATGCAAAATGGAATTCAAAATGGAAGACAGTTTGGTGGTTTCTTACTAAGCCAAACATATTATTACCATATGATCCACCAATTATACTCCTTAGCATTTATCCAAAGAGTTGCAAATTATGTCCACACAAAAACCTGCACATGGTTATTTATAGTAATTTTATTCAGTGAATGGATAAATGAACTGGTACAAAGGACAATGGAATATTATTCAGTGATAAAATATATGAGCTGTTAAGCCCTAGTGAACAATATTTAAATGCTTATTACTAAGTGAAAGAAACCAGCCTGGAGAAGATACATACTGTATGATTCCAATTATATTCTGAAATGGCAAAACAATGCAAACAGTAAAAGTATCAATGGTTGCCAGGCGTTAGAAATGAGAAAGTCTATGGGCAGTGAAATTACTCTGCATGATACTTATAATGGTGTATTTGGTACTATGAATTCATCCTAATATGTGTGATGTACAACATCACTTGTGAATCTTTTTCTTTTTGATATGGGGTACTCGACCACTGAGCCACATCCTCAGCTCTATTTTGTGTTTTATTTGGAGACAGGGTCTCACTGAGTTGCTTAGTGCCTCACCATTGCTGAGGCTGGCTTTGAACCCATGATTCTCCTGTCTCAGCTTCCCAAAGTGCTGGGATTACAGGTGTGCGTCACCGCACCCAGCTCACTTGTGAATCTTAATGAAAACTATGAAGTTTGGATGAGGATGATGTGTCAACGTAGTTTCATCATTATACCAGATGTACCACTCCATTATTAGATATTGATATGCGTGATGTTTAAACTAAAACTGTTCTGGTAAGTAAATTCTAATCAGAAGCTAAAATAAACAAAAGAAAAAGATGTTAGTTTCTAAAAGAGGATTCTGGGAAGGCAAGTGACCAGCTTGGCTTCTCATCCATGCCATCCCTTCCCTCAGGAATTCATTTACTCCTCAGAGAGTGATAACAAAACTATGAGGCTGAAATGTTTTCACAAAGGTAAAGAAATAAAATTTCTGCAAAGGTACATAAATGTGATTGCCACTAGATAGTAAAAAAAGAGAGAGAGAGAGAATCTTTCTTAAAAGGGGTATTTATAGGTATGTTTCCTGTTAGGGGGAAAAAAATCTGCCTTCCTTATGTCAATTAGAGAAACAATTTAATAAATTACTAGAAGTAAAAAACACATAATTTAGCTTATTGTGATATTCTATGTTTTTATCATGTCATCTAGTACATACCAATATAACTCAAGGATACTTCAATATGCCATGTAGGCAATATATATTTCACTTTAATACTTTACATTTAAATTATTGATGCACAATTAAGGTAATATGGAGTCAGTTTTAGATTATTTATGCACTCTTTATTCAGGACATAGATTTATTTTAAAATTTCTAACCTCATATTTAGTTTGCAAACTATTCAGTCTTTCTTCCATATATATGTAAAGGTAATGCAAATTCTCTTTAATCTTCCCCTAAGCTAATCATACTTAGCAACATACATTTTCTGATCTCTATAAAAGGTCATATTATGGATTCTAAACACAGATATAATTTTGTTTTTAAGTACCCAAAGGTACCCTTTATAACTTATCTGCTGTCTAGAGTCTAAATAAAAAGAAAAACATGAAAGTTTTTGTTGATTTTTTTTCAGCAAGAATTCATTAGAAACTGTAGAGGTCTGGTCTTTTTAATTCCTTCAGCCTTCTTTAATAAGTATTCCCAAAATGCTGAAAAAGCCAAAATCACAAGTACAAAATAAACAGATTTTTTCATGATACACAAAAGCCCAAAATTACTTTTTAACTTTTATCAATTTTAATTGACTTAAAGCTTTGAAGAACTGCATCTGTCCTAAAACCACTCTCCACTCCCTTCTTCTTCCAATCTTTTCTTTCCCTTCCCCACTGGTCTGCAGACATAGTAAACATAGTATGAGTGTGTATGAGTATGTATGTAGGGCAACATCATATTATATTCAGAAGAGTAAATGTTTACTCAACAAAAAACACTTTGAATTTTTGTTTTTTTGTTCTTTCAATGAAGAGGAAGTGCTCATTAGTATACAAAAAATAAAGTCAAAGAAAGAATGGTGACAACTAAATCATATAATGAGATGCAGTAGATGCAAGGAGAGCAGCGTCTGAGCCTGTGTGGAGGGTGGAGGATGAAAGGAAGGTGCGTGGGAGCAACAGTGAGAGTTTCTCAGAGACAGTACCTTTCAACCTGAGCTTCATATACACATGAGTTAGATACATCAGGGACACAGATGACATTTCCACATAAGAGGAACATCAAGTGATGACTAGAAGTGAAGAGAGAATATGGCTTGCTCAGTGAATTAAAAAAATCAATATAATTGGAAGATAGCTAGTAAGAAATGATGAGCAACAGGAGAAAGAAATAGAGGTCAGACCGGTCATGTCTTAAATTCATCATAAAGAAAATGAAAATTCATTAAAAGTTTAAAACAAGAATAAGAGTTTTTAATTTGTAGTTATTTTAATTAGTGCTTTGTAGATAAACATAAAAGTGTAATTCACTTCTAGTACTTTCATATACATATATAGCATAACTTAGTCAATTTTATTCTACCATTTCTTTTTCCTGTCCCTCTTCCCTCCTCCTCAATTCCCTTCATCTACTCCACTGATCTCCCTTCTATTTTAATGATATTTCCTCTCCCACTCTCCTTTTTAAAAAATTTTGCTCTTGCTTTCACATATAAGAGAAAACTTTTGATCCTTGACTTCCTAAGTCTGGCTTATTTCACTTAGCACAATGTTCTCCAGTTCCATCCATTGACCAGCAATTGACATAATTTTATTTTTCTTTATGGCTAAGTAAAATGCCATTGTGTATATATATCACATTTTATTTATCTATTCATCTGTTTCACAGGCATCTGGGATGTTCCACAACTTGGTTATAGTGATTTGCACTGCTATAAACATTGATGTGTCTGTACCTGTATCACCACAGTAGTAGAACCGCAGTATGACCCAGCTATCACACTCCTTGGAATTTATCCAAAAGAATTAAAATCAACATAGTATGATTTCATGGGCATATCAATGTTTAAGGATATGTTTTTAAAATATTCTGATAACCTCTTTGCAGAGAATATTATGGGGGAGGGTAATGTGGGGTATCGTGAAAGAAAGCTAAGAGCTGATTGTGATTGTCTTGAGTTCATGACATTAAAGGTGAGGAAATGCAAACAGATTCAATAGTTATTAGGATCTGGAATGGACATAAAATGGAGTATGAATATTGTGGGGAGGGATAGCTGTTGAGAGAGAGTGTTGCATGAAAGTGGTGGATATTGATTTCATTCTTGGAGAGTAAACCTGAAATGGCAATAAGAGTTTGTGTGGGGGTGGGGGGAGAGGGAGAGAGAGAAAGAGAGAGAGAGAGAGAGAAGTAGGGAGAGATATCAGGTGGCTGATAGTTCAAATTTGGAGGTGCTGAATTTGAGGGAACAGCAAGACACTCAAGCACAAATGTTGAAAAGTGAGTTGGACTTCTGGAGCAAGAGTTTAGGAAAGTGATTGGAGTAGGTCATGAGCACATTCAGGTAACTCTCATCTAGGTGATAATAGAGTGGAGAGAGAAGACAGCCTGGTTGGTACAGAATGATGAGAAACACTAATATTTAGAGGCTATGTAGAAAAGTGAGGGTGGAGGAGGTAAGAATTTTGTGATTTCTAAATTGGTTCACCAAAGTGAGAAAATGCTTTCAGAATTAAAAAGATAAAATAAAATAAATAAGGATTAGATTTGCCCTTTGGAATTAGTAATAATGAGGTCACTAGGAACAAGTCAAATGTTCTTGATTCTAATGGCAAAATGCTCAGCAAAAAGGGATAGAGAGATTGAGCAAGCACTTGAAGGATGAGAATGATGAGAGAAATAAAACCATCAATAGCACCTACACCAGACTTGCAAAATGCACCCACATCCTAGGGAGCATAATAATGTCCAAACATAAGAATGTAGAGGAGAGTATGCAGATATGCTTGCAGAGAATAACTTGAAAAATGTCTCATAAGAATTATGGCTAGGTAGGTACTTTATCATCCAGTTTATAAGGACATTTATGATTTCTTATTTGCATATCATGGCCCTACACCTTATTTCTGTGTTCTACCTTCACATTATAGGCAGTTTAAAATCTAGGGAAAGAGATTTAGTATGATAATTATGATAATAGCATGGTAATCTAGTGTGCATTTTAGAATGTCCTCTTAGGATTCATCTTAATATGATCTTCCATTCTGAGTGAGGTTAAATAACTATTGTAAATAAAATATATGAAATGGAGACTCCCATGTTCAGTTGGCATATAACTTCACATTTTGGGAAATTTTAGTGGGTGTCACATAGTCATAGAGGAGCCTATGGTCAGCATGAATGCCAGTAAGAATGTTACCACTGTCTGTCTGAAAGAGGTAAGGGGAAATTGGCAGATTGCAATTCTGGTCCCATGTACATCATGGAAATAGTCTCCAGGTAGAACACAATTTACTTGCTCCTGAAGAATGGACTGTAAAACAGTCAATTTGGAATAATTAGATGCAGCAGCTAATGCTTATGAATATACATTTCTGAGTATGTGGAAGTTGAGTGAGGAGATATTTTCCATGATGAGCTGTGGATGGAGGTGTTTTCCAAATATACAGTACTTTACACCAGGAAATATGTAGCAATTCATACTATGAAAGATGTATTCAATTTTCTTTGTCCACAACTACTCCTGTTTGGAAATTTTCCACAGATTCAAGCTCAATCCTGCGTCTGAATGTTTTTCGAGTGTTCCTATATCCCCAGGGTGCACTATAGTGCATTATACCTAATTTTCTATGGCTAAGTGGTGGATAAGTACACTATATCACACTACATTAGTTTAATTTCTGTAGGAAATATAACTAAAGAAAAACAACCAAAGCCTTTGCTTTAATTTTTCAGAGTATGTGAAGAGTATTCTTTTAGGAAAAGTAGAATAGTTACAAATACATTTAAATCTGGTTCTCTTAGTGATGTGAATGGTTCATTTTAATTTCAGTTGCAGTGAGAAGAAAAAGTATTTCAAAACTACCTTTGTGAGCTGTTACACTTTTGGAAGGGTTGAAAGTCTTACACAGCTGTGTCTAGGCCCCTGAAAAACTCCCCTGCAAAGCAAACAAACAAACAAACAAAAAACCAGAGTTAGATACTATTCTAGCTGATCAGCTAGAGGGACTAGATTTTGCAGCAGAGCTATATTTAGCAACATGGACAGCATATTTCATGGTACAAGCACAATTCACACTTTTACAGAGGATAATCATCATATCTGAAAGGAGCTTAGAATAGTATTGTTAGCCTGTGGCTCATCATCTGGAAATATGGTATTCTTTATGAGAAATGAAAAGGAAACAAATCTTGTTATATATACAGCACTATGTTGTTAATTGCATCTCAAGCCTCATCATCCTCCTTCTTCAACTTTTAGGTGTCAGAACACATTAAAACCTGAGAGGGACTAATAATTACAAAGGCAAACCAGATTTAGAGGGTGAGATCTGTACTAGGACATTCTCACATCAGCTTTGATGGTCTCTCTGTATACTGGGTATGTTAGTCAGCTTTCTGCCACTGTGAATTCATGTCTGGGATAATCAATTTATAGAAGAAAGGTTCATTTTTGTCTCAAAGTTTTAGAGGCTTAAGTCCATGATAGATTGGCTCCATTGTTTTTTGCACCTGTGGAGAGGCCACACATCATGGTGTATAGTCATGGTGGAACAAAGCTGTTCACTTCATGGTAAGCAGGAAGCAAAGAGAGAAGGAGAAAGAGGTCAAGGTCCCTGTATCCCAATCAAAGCAAGCGCCCAGTGGCCTAACTTCCTTACACTAGGCTCCATCTCCTAAGGTATCCATCAACTCCCAACAGCACCAGAGGCTGGGAAACAAATCATTTATATATGGACTCTGGGAGGGTATTTAAGACCCAAATTAAAGATATCACCAGATAAATGCAAGCACAAGAAGTTTCAGGAATAATGTCAGAAGAAACTTATGGAAATAGGAAAGATTTTATTCAGATTTAAAGTATTGAAGTTGAATGTTATGATGGAGAAAGCAAAGGATAGAGACTCAAGACTTTTGAGAACCAGAGGTTAGGTCTTTGCGTATATAACCTTTGACAAGTCATTTAATCTCCCAGATTTTCAATTTTTCATAAGTAAAAATAAAAGATATGGACTAAATAGTAATGACAGTATTATATACATTTTAAAAGGATTTTCTATACATTATTTTAGGATTCAATATTGACATAATTTAACTGTATTGTTTGTGATAAATTCATTGGATTCTGTTCTCTCCCAAGTGAGAAATTGCATAGCAGGAAAAAATCTAAATTATAATAAAAATCTAAGATGACAAGCAATTATACAACTATGGCAATTAATTACACTAAAAATTAAAGGCTTGTATTCTGCATATTTTAGGCCAAGAAACTGAATAACAATCTGTCATCTAACTGCATCTGTCCTATCATTTTGATGTAGCAACATCCTTAGCATTTATCATACATTCTGGGAATCACATTTCACTAAAGAAAATTAAGCAATAAACTTTACCCATCAGCAGGCAAGCAAGAAGAAACAATGACAGATGGTCTGCAGTGTCTGGTACTCCAGTGTGGAGGAATGTGAATGACCACTTACCAGTCTATTCCTTCCCAGGAAATTCTTGGTTTAAACCTGTGCCTAGAACAAAGAAGTCAGAGAAGGATTCGATGGTGAAGAACCTTCAGGATGAAAAGGAATGGTGTAGGTAGGTGCGGTAGCCCATGCCTGTAATCCCAGTGGCTGTGGAGGCTGAGACAGGAGTATTGTGAGTTCAAAGCCAGCCTCAGCACGGTGAGGCGCTAAGCAATTCAGTGAGACCCTAAGTAAAATATACAATAGGGCTGGGGATGTCTCTAAATAAAATATAAAATAGAGCTGAAGATGTGGCTCAGTGGTTGAGTTTCCCGGAGTTCAATCCCCAATACCACCCCCGCCAAAAAAAGATATAGTGTGGAAGACATGTCTTAGGGATGAGAACAAATGGGTTCAAACAGGCAGAAACAGGATTTGGTTCAGTCTGGTGCCTAGAATCTCGTGAAGGTAAAGCAAAGTGTCTGGTTTCTTATCCTAAATTTTTATGCTTTTGCAATTTTTTTTCTCAACTCTAGTAGAAAACAAAAAATACATTCAAGTTTCTAAAAAATCCAGATTTTCGAATCAGAAATTCTAGACTCATGCTTTAGTGAAATTCCTATAAACTTTTTGAACATGATAAATGATGAAGTAAAAGGAATTAAAGAAATCGGAGTTTATTGTGTGGATAGCAGCTCCTCTTACTGGAAATTTGAGAAATGTTATGCATGAACATGAGGCAAAATGGCAAAGAAGAAAGCTCATGACAGGGGTATCTGAAGGATTGGGACTGTTGCTGGCTTCCCACCTCAGATTTTCCTTGTAATCTCTTCAGTGTTTATTCTTTTGAGGTCTTTAAAGGGAAGATTCCTTTTTAAGAGATAGGTAAAATGCAGTTTTGTGATAAATGTGTCTGGCTGATAAGAGAATAGAAGTTATTCAAGGAAGCTAAATGAAGAACTAAGATGTTTCAGGGCTGTGATGGGAAATGTGAAAGAAGCTTATTGTAGGTGGAGTAAGATGATTATAAGTCTGCTAGAAAATAATGAAAGATGACATGAGATGGGTAGCACCATTTAATAAAAGGATGTTTACCCTACTAAGGTACAAACTTACTTTGCTAGTGAAAAGGAACAAGATCAAGACTTTGTAAGTGAAAATTAAGTTTATACAATTGATATCAGTTTGGATGCTGAGTTGAGGTAGGGAGAAATCAGAAGGGATAAATTAGGGAGCTACTGTAATAATCTAGTCACGAGATGGAAGAAAGAATCAATTCAGTCACTGGTTCTATTAAAGAAGAGGGGATTAAAAAAAGTATATAGTTTTAAAATAAATTTAGTAAAATGTCGAGTGTGAAGGTAATAACATTGCTAAGAATGTCTTTAAACAAAGAAGCTTGGAGAAATGGGAGAATTATTTTAATTATTCTAACTAAGTAAGTGGAGGGAAAGACCCAATTATGATGTTAGCCAAGTTGCTTGATCTGCTGGATGCCTAAGTGATAACACTTGTTCAATGCATTTTGAAATACATGAGAAGGTGGAGGCCATTAAATGTGTGCTTTATCATGTCTCCTTCCTTCCTTTAATCTCTTCACCTCCCATAAGTAATCCAAACTCTTTGACCTCAATTTTCTCTTTTTAATCTGTGAAATTGCACTGTTGCATAGCCTCAGGACAAGACCTCTATTATAGACACTGGTCCAAACTATGTGAAGAAATATTCCATTGTAGGATAATAAGGAAAATTTGAACATGATATATTTCAAAATTTTTATAATTAAAATATATTAATACTCAGTTCTCTTTAAGTCTTATTATAAATACTTTAAGTTTTTCTGAAAGTTTTGTTTAAGCAATTGTCTCCAAAATGTATACCATTTAAATCATTTTAAACTTCTTTTATTCACATAATTTAATGACCAGGATGTAGCCTCTCAAACTTTGATATAAAAAACAGAAAATGTTTTCCACATAGGGAGGTGTGATTTCAGCATGATAAATTGACCTATTCAATTGCTAAGAATTGTTTCTTCTCTGTATTTGTGTGTTGTCCACAAAGATAAGATGTTCAAGATACCCTTTTGTATAGCTCTTTCTGTGAGGATGATGGGTAATGATCTAAAATGAACAGGAGTCCAGGCAATTCTGCCAAATCATGAATGCATTTTATACAAATTGGCAAATAATATAGACTGCTTCTATTTATATGTACCTTAGTCATTTCTTAAAATAAATATAAATCATTAATTGTAGAGGTCTCTTGACTCATTTACAAAATTTTGAAAGTAAATTTAAATTCCATTTAGTCCTATTTTTTGATACAAAAATGAATTCACAGGAAAAATTACTGAAAATATTTAATGAAATAAAAACTTATTTCTTTGGATTTCATTTTTTTGTGGTACTTAGGATTGAACCCAGGGCTTCACATATATTATGCAAGTGCTCTACTTCTGATCTTTTAAAATTCTCTCTCTCTTTTTTTTTTTTTTTAACTTTTTTGTGGTGCAGGGGATTGAACCCAGGGCCTTGTGCATGCAAGGGAAGCACTCTACCAACTGAGCTATATTCCCCAGCCCCCAAATAAAAACTTATTTCTACCTGAATAATGACAACTGCTGATTAACCTCCATCTTTTCTTACTTGTTTCCCTGCCTACAAACGTTCATTGCAAAGTCAACAAAAACATATTCAAAATGTTTTCTATTTTTTCTCTTAACCTCCTAATTTCCCCTAGTTTAAACAGCATTTGTCCTCACCTGTGGCCTCAATTTATTTCTCATTTCATCCACTCTTGTCCATTCCTTAAATAGATTCTACATTCAGAATAACCTGTTTAAGACTTAGAACAGAACCTGCCACTTACCTATTTGCAACCTTCTAAGGGCCCCATTACAAATTAAACAAAAGGCAAACCCCTCATCTTATGTTCCTTAAGTCTATCTAATCTTGTGCCGTCTGTCTCCACTCCAAGTTCACCTTCTCCCCTCAGGCTTCTCCAACCATTCTGGGTTTATTGTGATTCTTCAAATATGTCAAGTCTTTTCCCACCTTAGGGTCAAGTCAAAGTTCTTTCTGCTTCATATTTGCTTAATGGGCTCTTTCTTGTGTTCCAGATTGCCCATTTAAACAGAGAAGGCTTCTTTACCACTTGGGCTGAAGAAACTGCCTGTGGTGCTCTTCTGCCAGTATATTTTAATTCTCCCAGAGTAACTAGTGCTCCATTGCTCTCAGATAGTTTTCTTGTTTATTTATTTAGTTGCTTATCTTCTTCTGTATAATATTACATCCCTGGACTGTTCTGTCCAGGAGAGGAATAATCACAGTGGTGGAGAGATAGTTATTGGCCTCAAATGGCCAATCAAACCAAAGTTTAAAAGCCTTGGCTAACTCTGCAAAGTTATTAATACTTGCTTTGTCTCAGTTTCTCACATGTGAAATAGAGATTAAAATAATTCCTACATCATAAAGCCCTTGTGAATAGGAAATGTGTTAGACAGGGACCAGTGCAGTTTAAGCACCTGAGAAATGCTATCTGTTATTCATTGTTGGATTTCACAACGTTGAGAAATACCTGGCACAAGTAAAAACTTAATAAGTATTAGAATGAAAAAATGAGTAAATAATCTCTTATTTATATTTGAGTTTTTTTCTTTTATAAAGAATTGTTTATTTTCTTTATTTCAATCCTAAGATAGAGGTATATAACTAAATGTGAATTAATTTTTATAATTAATTATAATATTAATTATAATTAATTATAATATAACTCCTCATAGATGTACATATTAGATTACTCTAGAGTTTCAGTGGTCCTTTCTATAAATGGAATAATCCCTGGCCCTTAGCAGTCCATAAAAGTGTAAGGCAAAATGAAAAATTAATAACAGTAATTTATCAGTTGTTTGTTAATTTAGCTCCTATTTCTGTGTAACTCCACAGCTGCAATAAAGGCAGTTTCAATTATAACCTGGGTAGATTATAAATTATGCCTAATTGAAAATGCCAGGGAGATCTAAGATGACAGAAAGCAATTACCCAAACTGGGCATGTGCCAGGCCAGTACTGGTATGTCTGCTCTTAGAAATACTGTGGAATTTTATGTGGCTAAAACAATTTGATTAGTAAAATACACCTGCTATAATAGCTCCTTGATCAGGAGGCTGAGGCAGGAGAATTGCAAGTTCAAAGCCAGCCTCAGCAACTTAGTAAGGTCATAAACAATTTACTGAAACCCTGTCTCAAAATAAAAAATAAAAACAGGGCTGGGGATGTGGCTCAGTGGGTCAATTGCCCCTGGGTTAAATCCCCAGTAGCTGCCTCTCTCTCCCTGCAAAAAGAAATATACCCACAATCTCTTTACAGCCCTTGGTTCCCCATGCTGGCTTATTTATGACAAATGACCACTTATTTCCATAAATTTCCTTTATTTCATCTAAAGCCTGAGTGCCCATGATTTCCTAGTAGGCGCTATTCAATGCTTTGGGGGATAATTTATGTCAGAAACCACCAACTACTAATTTGACTTCAGAATGGAAACCCTGCTGCTGCCCCAGACTTGGGGATAAAATAAAATACAATCTGGTCTTCCTTTAGGCAAGAAGAAGGAAGTTAATATATTTTCCTTTCAAAACATACTTTATGTATCTTGGGTTTTAAATCCATAGAATATAAAAAATACCCACAATTTTTAAAAATATTTTATTAGGTTTGCTTTTCTCCTGAGTTATGTAGATGTAAGTTCATTAACTTATTTCAAAGATGGAAGATTAGATTTTGTCCTAATGCCTATCTACTTTGTAATGGTTTTTATTATGATGATTTAACACATGGGGAAACTGAGTATTAAAATAAATTCCTTCTACTATGTAATTCATTGTGTCCATAACCAAGCAGGGATCCTAACTCAGGCCCAAGTGATCATATAATCACTATTCTTTCCACAGTTCTCAATGAAAACTCTCCTCAAAATTGGAGAACATTAAAAAATTGAATCAGACATTTGAAGACTTTGCCACCTGAAGACAGAAAATGCTATATGAAAATGCTATTTTTGTCATGCTAGTATGACAAAATGCTATATGTCATAAGTAGGGAGGACATTCTTCCTTATTCCCCTCCCTATTCCTAGAGCCCATCCTGTGCTTATTGTTCTCTATGAGCAATTGCGCACGCTAAGTGAGCCCAAAGGAAGCCCATGTGCATGAGGGGCTGAGTGGCTGGAAGAGGAGTAATTATAAGTATAAAACCATACACAATAAAGTAGGCTCCAAGAGGCAGAGACAAATTTAGTTTCTGCCACTACAAATGCACTTTTTGCACTTCTGCTGTAACTCCTTCTGTACTGCATGAGATTTGCCAGTTATCCTATCTGATTGTGCTGCTTGACCTGAAGTGAGAAGCTATTTTACCACATCTGCTTCCACAGTACTTTGCACAGGGCTCAAAGCAGGTCAGTATAGTAGCAAAGAGCACTCGCTCTGGAGACGGACACTGGGTTCCAGTCTCTGCTTCACCATTGGCCAACTGTGTGAACTTCAACATATTAATCTATGTCTCAGATTTCTCATCTGTTATAAATGTGTAAATATCTGTGAAATGTATTGAACATGAATATTAGAATGAAATTAAACATTTCTCTATCATGGTTAGAAATTTATGGTCAATAGTTTAGCTTTGGCTTAGTCATGTGTTTTGTTTGTCCTGTACAATATATAAAAGAACAAAAACTGCATAGAATATGTTCAGAAAGGTCATACAGTCTTCACTTTTATGCAGTTTCTTTGTTTTTACATTCTATACTCTTCAATTTTGTGTCATGTGTCATACTTTAATAATTTGTTCTAAGACAGCAATAAAATTGTTGAAAAGGACAAGGACAAGGACTTTAATCCATTAAGATGACACAGAGGTCTGAGTCAACACTTTTTGGATTCAATTGTTGAAACAACTGCAAATCCACATCAAAGTTTATCACTCATAGCACATTTTTTATACATAAGTTTTTAAAAAGCCAGTCCTTTGCTTAAGTCAAAATAGACTTTGTGAAATAACCATTCTCTTCTAATGTCATGCAAATATGTACACAAAATCTGAAAGGTGACTTACCAATGTTAACAGAGGTCATTATTTGCCATAAATAATATTTAAAATTTTAATTTATAGAATGTTATTCTACTGTCTCAGAAATATTTTATAATTTAAAATTATAAAATTATTTGTAAAATATATTTTTTTCATTTGAATAAATACTTTATCATTAATCTTAGTGCTATATCTTTTATCATGTGGTATTTATAATTTTAAAAATCTTATATTGGAACTGTGGTATATATACACAATGGAATATTACTCAGCAATAAAAGAGAATAAAATTATGGCATTTGCAGGTAAATGGATGGAGTTGGAGAATATCATGCTAAGTGAAGTAAGCCAATCTCAAAAAACCAAATGCCGAATGTTTTCTTTGATAAGTGGATGCTGATCCACAATATGGAGGAGGACACGGGAAGAATGGAGGAACTTTGGTCACAGGGGTGGGCGGGGGAGGGAACAGGGGGACAGTGAAGATGGTGGAATATGATGGACATCATAGCCCTAGCTTTATGTATGACTGCATGTATGATGTGATTCTACATAACATACAACCAGAGAAATGAAAAGTTGTGCTCCATCTGTGTACAATGATCAAAATGCACTCTGCTATCATGTAAATCTAAACAGAATAAATAAATAAATAAAAATCTTCTTATATTGGACATTTCAATCTGTTTCAATTTACTTCATTGTTTTAAGCAATATTTTCATAAAATACACAGGAAGTCCATCTCATATCATATCCTTACAAAAAATTCTTAACAATATGATTGCTAGGACAAATGTTTGCAGTTTCCATGGTTTCCTACACAAATACCAAATTTCCCTCTGGAAAACATTTTACAAATTTATACTTTTGAGAAGAATGTGTAGAAAAGCCTATGATAATGGTTTTCTTTGATCCTTGATGGTTGATCTTTTGCCAATTTTGTAAAGAAAAACATATTTCAATGCATCTTTAAAGTCTATTCCTTAGAATATTATCAAGGTTGAAGATATCTACAAGTTTTCATTAGTTATTTATAAATTTTATGATGTTACTTGTTTTTTAATATTATATTGTAAAATTTAGTTTTATTTTTATTGGTTCTTTTTAGTTATACATTCAATGAGATTCATTCTGACATAATTATAATAAAATCATGGAATATAATTTGTTCTAACTTAGTCCTCAGTACTTCGCATTTCCTTCCCTCCTACATTCCCCTTTTCCCTTCCTTCTGCTCTACTGATCTTTCTGCTATTTACTTATAGTGTTTTTTAAAAATTAGTGTCTTGTGAATGTACATGATAGTGAGATTCACTGTGATATATTCATATATGTTCTTTGTAGCTTTGCTACTGTAAATTGTACTGCTATAAACATTGATGTGGCTGTATCCCTATAGGATACTTATTGATATATATCTTTTGGATATATATCAAGGAGTGGGACAGTTGTGTCATATAAATGTTCCATTCTAGTTTTCTTGAGGAATCTTCGTACTGCTTTCCAGAGTGTGTGCACTAATTTGCAATCCCCCCAAAAATGTATAGTGTACTTTTTTCCCAAATCCTCACCAACATTTATTGTTACTTGTATTCTTGATGATTGATATTCTGACTTGAGTGAGATGAAATCTTGACACAGTTTGAATTTGCATTTGTGTAAATGCTAGAGATAGTGAACGTTTTTGCATATATTTGTTGACCATTTGTACTTCATCTTTGGAAAGTGTCTGTTTAGTTCCTTTGCTTGTTTATTGATTGGCTTATTTGTTTCTTTTTTTTCTTTTAGTGTTAAGTTTTTTGAGTTCTTTGTATATCCTTGATATTAATGCTCTAAGAGCAGCTGGCAAAGATTTTCTGTCATTCTGTTGGCTCTCTCTTCATTCTCTTGATCATTTCCTATGCTGTGAACCTTTTTTATTTGATGCCATCCCTTTATTGAATTTTTATTTTACTTCTTGTACTTTAGGATTCTTGTTAAGTGAGTTCCTGATCTGATATGCTGAAGTGGTTGGTCAACATTTTCTTCTAGCAGTTTCAGGTTTTCTGGGATATTTCCTATATCTTTGATCCACTTCAAGTTTTGTGCAGGATGAGAGGAGTTGAATTTTATTCTACTGTATATGGATTTCCTGTTTTCCCAGCACCATTTGTTAAAAAGGCTGTCTTTTCTCTAACATGTGTTTTTGGCACCTTTATCTTGTATCAGATAACTGTATTTATGTGATTTTTTCTTCATGTCTTCTATTCCATTGGTCTTCATTCCTCTTTTGGTGCCAGTACCATGCTGTTTTTGTTACTATAGCTTTGTAGTATAATTTGTTATGCTTCCTGCTTTGCTTTTCTCAGTAAGGATTGCTTTGGCTATTCTGGGTCTCTTATTTTCCCAAATGACATAACTGCTTTTACTAGTTCTGTGAAGAACATCATTGGAATTTTGAAGAGAATTGCATTGAATCTGTGTAGCACTTTTAGTAGTGTGGACATTTTGAAAATATTAATTTTGCATAGCCA
Organism: Geosciurus inauris; assembly: GCA_004024805.1. Classification (NCBI taxonomy): domain Eukaryota; kingdom Metazoa; phylum Chordata; class Mammalia; order Rodentia; family Sciuridae; genus Geosciurus; species Geosciurus inauris. The sequence goes on along the minus strand of PVHX01017671.1, from coordinate 15,558 downwards.
AGAACAGTGGGAGGTCCTTCTGTCCTCTACGGTCTTCCTCAATTTCTTCTTTTTGGTGTTCTATAGTTTTTATTGTAGAGGTCCTTCACCTCTTTTTTTAGATTTATTCCCAAGTATTTTGTTTATATTATTGAGAATGGGATAGTTAGTCTAATTTCTTTTTCAGCAGATTCATCATTTGAGTATAGAAACATGATTGATTTATGGATATTGATCCTGTATCCTACTACTTTGCTGAATTCATTCATGAACTCTAGAAGTTTTCTAGGGCAGTTTTTTGGGTCTTCTAAATGTAAGATTATGTCCTCAGCAAACAGAGATAAATTGAGCTCTTCTTTTCCTATTGGTATCCTTTAATTTCCTTCACTTAACTGATTGATCCGGATAGAATTTCAAAGACTATATTAAATAAGAAAAAAGAAAGTGGGCATCCTTGTCTTGTTCCTGCATTTAGAGAAAATGCTTTCATTTTTTCTCCATTCAGAATAATGTTAGCTTTGGATTTGTCATATATATCCTTTACATTGTTGAGGTAAGTTTCTTCTACCCCAAATTTTTCTAGTGTTTTAAACATGAATGGGCTGGGCATGGTGGTGCATGCCTATAATCTCAGCAGTTTGAGAGGCTGAGGAAGGTGGATTACTAGTTGAAAGCCAGCCTCAGCAAAAGCAAGGAGCTAAGCAACTCAGTGAGAATTGTCTCTAAATAAAATACAAAATAGGGATGGGGATGGCTCAGTGGTTTGAGTGCCCCTGAGTTCAATCTCCGGTACCCAAAAAAACAAACAAACATGAATAGGTACCTTACTTTGTCAAATGCATTTTTTGTATCTATTCAAATAATCATGTGATTCTTGTCCTTAAGTCTATTTATGTGGCAAATTACATTTATAAATTTCCAAGTGTTGGAACAACCTTGCATCCCTGGGATGAAACCTATTTGATCATGGAGCATTATTTTTTTTATTATGTTTTTATATGCTATTTGCCAATATTTTCTTTTCTATTGACATCAGAATCATTTTGATATAATTATACAAGCATGAATTATATCTTATTCTAGTTAGAATCCCATTCTTATGGATGTACATGGTGATGGGACTCACTGTGTTGTTTTCATATATGTATGTGGGAAAACTATGTTAGATGCATTCCACGGTCTTTCCTTTGCTTAATTCCCCTTCCTTCCCTCCATTTTCCATTGTCTAATTGACCAAACTTCTATTCTTCCCTTCACCCCCTCCCATTATTTTGGGTTTACTTTCATCTATCAGAGAAAACATTCAACCTTTGGTTTGGGGGAATTGGCTTTCTTCACTTAGCATGATAGTCTCCAGATCCATCCAGTTGTCGGCAAATGTCATAAAGTCATTCTTCTTTATGGCTCAGTAATATTTCATTATGTATAAATACCATATTTTCTTTATCCATTCATCTACTGAAGTACACTTAGGTTGGTTCCACAGTTTAGCTATTGTGAATTGAGCTGCTATAAACTTTTATGTGGCTACATCACTGTATTATGCTGATTTTAACTCCGGATATATACCAAAGAGTAGGATAACTGGTCAAATGATTCCATTCCAAGTTTTTTGAGCAATATCCACACTGCTTTCCAGAGCGGTTGCATAAATTTGCAGTCCCATCAGCAATGTATAATGTGCCTTTCCCCCCACATTCTCACCAATATTTATCATTATTTGTATTCTTGATAATTGCCATTCTGACTGAAGTGAGATGGAATCTCAATGTAGTTTTAATTGGCATTTCTCTAATTACTAGAGATATTGAACATTTTTTCATATATTTTTTGGCCAGTCTTATTTCTTCTTCTGTGAAGTGCCTGTTCAGTTCCTTAGCTCATTTATTGATTGGGTTATTTAGTTTTCTTTTGGTGTTAAGGTTTTTGAGTTCTTTATATACTCTTGGAATTTAGACTCTCTCTGAGGTGCAGGTGGCAATGTTTTTATCCCATTCTGTAGGCTCTCTCTTCATGTTCTTGTTCTTTGCTGTGAAGAAGGTTTTCACTTTGATTCCATCCCTTTTATTGAATATTGATTTTACTTTTTGCACTTTAAGTGTCTTGTTAAAGAAGTTAGTTCCTCTGCCAATATGTTGGGAGTGTTGGGCCTACCTTTTCTTCTAGTGTGTGCAGGGTTTCTGGCCTAATACCTAAGTCCTTGATCCATTTTGATTTGAATTCTATGCAGGGTGCTAGATAGGGGCTAAATTTTATCCCACTACATATGCATTTTGTGTTTGTCTAGTTTTAACATCAGGTGATACTGCTTCATAGAATGAGTTTGGCAATTTTCTCTCCTTTTCTATTTCATGGAATAATTTGGGAATGATTGATATTAGTTCTTATTTCAAGATCTAATAAAACTCAGCTGAGAATCCATCTGATACTGAGCATTGATTTGTTTGAAAGTTTTTGTTAGCTGCTTCAATTTTATTATTTGATTTTTATCTGTTTGAATTTTCTATATCTATCTGGTTTAATTTGGGTAGGTCATATGTCTCTGGGAATTTGTCAATATGTTCAAGATTTTCTAGCCTATTGGAGTTTAAATTTTCAAAATAGTTTCTAATGAGCCTCTGAATTTTAGTTGTGTTTGTGTTGTAAAATTTCATTGGGTGTTCATATTTTTATTAATTTGCCAGAACATTTTACATACCAGGAAAATTAAGTGTTTTTAAAAAAATACCTTTCATGAGTGAATTATAGTTATACATATCAGTGAGGTACATTTTCATGTAATGATATATGCATGGAATAAAATTTTCTGTTTCAGTCCCCAGTCTTTCCTCTTTTATACCCTTCATCCCTCCCCATTTTCGCCTTCCTCTACTCTACTTGCCTTCCTCTTTATTTTTCATTGTTTTTTCAATTGCTTCTTTATAGGTTTTCATAAAGGTAAAATTCATTGCAATAATTCATATTATATTCATACAGGTACATAGCATAATTTGATTGATTTCACTCCAGAGTTCTTCCCTTTCCCAATCCTTCTCCCTCTCCCTCTATTCTCTTCCTCTATTTCATTGATCTTCCTTCAGTTTTCATGAATCACACCCTATTTTTCCCCCTTATTTTACTCTAGATTCAGCTAATGAAAGAACACATTCAAACATTGGCATCTTGAGTCTGCCTTATTTCACTTAGAATTATGTTATCCATCTCCAACCATTTACCAAGAAATGTCACAATGTCATTCCTTCTTAAGACTGAGAAAAATTCCACTGTGTATATATACACATTATCTTTATCCATTTATCTCTTGATTGGAACCTGGGCAGTTTCTATAACTTGGCTATTGTAAATTGCACTGTTATAAATACAGATGTGTCTGTATCACTATAGTATGTTGATTTAGTTCTTTTGCCTAAATACTGAGGAGTGGGATAGCTGGTTCATATGGTGGTTCAATTCCAAATCTTTTGAGGAATTTTTGCACTCCTTTTTAAAATGGTTGTACAACTTTGCAGTTCTATCAACAATGTTTGAGTGTATTTTTCCCAGTATGTTCTCCCCAGCATTTATATTATTTATATTCTTGATGATTGCCATTCCAACTGGAGAAAGATATAGTTTTGATTTGTATTTCCCTGATTGGTAGAGATGTTGAACACTTTATATATTTAGTGACCATTTGTATTTCTTCTTTTGAGAAATGTCTGTTTAGTTCTTCAGCTCATTTATTGATTGTTCATTTGCTTGTTTGTTTATTATTTCTTGAGGTTTTTGTATGTTCTATAAATTAATCCGTTTTCAGAAGAGCAGCAGGCAAGATTTTTTTTTCTTATTCTGTAGGCTCTCTTCCTTTGCTGTGCAGAAGTTTTTAAATTTGATATCATCCTAGTTATTGATCCTTGGTTTTATTTCTTCCACTTAGGGATCTTATTAAGAAAGTTGGTATTTGAACTAATAATTTGGAGTGTTGACCCTTCTAGTGGTTACAAGGTTTCTTATCTCATTCTTCTGTCTTTGATCCATTCTGAGTTCATTTTTGTGCAAAGTGAAATATAGGACTCTAGTTTTGTTATTCTACAGATAGATATCCAGTTTTCTCAGTATAATTTGTTAGAAATATTCTTTTCTCTAACATATTTTTAAGCCACTTTTTCCAGCATCAGATGACTGAATCTAAATGGGTTTGTCTTTGTGTCTTCTGTTCTATTCCATTTGTCTTCACGTCTGTTTTGATGCCAATTCCATACTGTGTTTGTTGCTATAGCTCTGGATTTAGCTCAGCTGCAGAATGTTTGCCTAGCACATGTACATGAAAGGTCCTTAACTTGGTCCTGTGCTCTGCAAAAACAAATGTGTGTGTGTGTATGTGTGTGTGTGTTTGCAATAACACTTTGCAAAGTGACTCCTGGTAGGTTATTTACTTTGTGTTATTATTATTTAAAATTTTTTTTAGTTGTAGCTGGACACATACCTTTATTTTATTTATTTATGTGTTGCTGAGGATTGATCCCAGTGCCTCACACATGCTAGGCAAGTGCTCTGCCACTGAGCTACAACTACAGTCCTGCATTATTATTTTTAAGGTGAAAATCAGAAAATATCTCATTGTTTCATCTGATTAGATCAAGTTTTCTCCACGGTAGGTTTAATGTGCATCTATTTGTTACTTAAGTGTCAATATTTAGATTTAAGTTTTTATATTTAGATTTAAATGTACTGTCCTAAAACATAGTTTGAAGGATAACAAAAACATATTTCAAGTTTCATATTGGTCATAATGCCTACATCAAAATGACCTCTACCACTTGTGTAATTTGGAATATTATGGCATTAGCTTTGTGTGTGTGTGAGTGTGTGTGTGTGTGTGTGTGTGTGTGTGTCTGACAGTTTTCTTTCATTTTTTTTACTTATTCCATCACTATTCATCTCTTTTTGATTCTCTAAATCTGACTCAGTCCGAATTGCATGTTTTCTTAGAAAATTAACAATTGTTTGGAAAATTTGAAAATATATTTATAGAAAATAGAACATGTATCTGGCACTTGCCTGTATTCCCAGTTACTTGGGAGGCTGAGGCAAGAGGATCACAAGTTTGAGGCCAGCCTTAGCAATTTATTAAGGCTTTTTAAAGTAACTTATCCAAACCCTGTCTCAAAAGTAAAAAGTAAAAAGGACTTGGGTTGTTGCTCAGTGATCAAATTGCCCTGAGTTCAATATCCAGTACCGTAAAAAAAGAAAAACAAAAATTGAACATGCTATTATCGTATTTGAATCTCTTTTATCATTTCTAATTATCTTTTTTATATTTTGTTTTCTTTGCTTAAATTCTCTATGTTTCCCAGAGACTTTTCCCTCATATTTTGCAAAATGTCAGACCTTGTATTTAATTATTATTTGTATTTTCTCTTTTTCATTTCTGATCTTACATTACTATATCTTGATTTCCTATTTTTATCTACTTAGCTTAGTATTATGATGATTGATGAATACTTGTGCATTTTTATTATTTGTCATTTCATAATAAAATAATAAATGGAAAATGTTCCAACTCATGTTTTCTTTTCTAGTGCATGGCCTTTGCTTTGTCTTGTTGTCTCAAGGAATTTAGAAAACTTCTACTTTTACACCCTGATTCTAACCCCCATCCCTATCTCCAATGATATGATTTGGAATTCTTAGTCCACATGTTATGTTACTATATTATTCTGCCATTGGAGAAATTCACCTTTGAAAAAATTTCAAGCTTTTCAATTGTTTAATACCAAGATTTAAAACAAATTCTCTCTCTCTTTTCCATTGGTTTCAGGAGTTTTTCCCAGGATTTCTAAGCTGTTAATTTTTTATTCATAATCATATGCAATTTCCTGCACATGGAAATGAAGGGGATGCATGGAGAGAAGCAGAGGAGTAAGAATGCTTGTAGAGCTCTGTTCCTGGGTTCAAGCTATTTCTGGGCCATGGCATCCTTCTCCTTTCACAAGCAGATTTATCAAGGGACCCTGGAATTGTGAGGACCAATGAATGTTCTAGTTCATCTCGTATTTTTGACATTTGCAATAAAATATGCTTAGGAAGTACTGTGCCTATTTTCTGAGTGTATACATGGTAGAATGCCTTTTTATAGCCTCATTTGTAAACAAACATAGCCATGTATGATATTATGTCATCACCTAATTTCCTTAAATTTCCATAATTTTGCTTTTCTTGCACATATTTCTATAGTAAAGAAGTTAACTTCAATTCTGGTGTCATCTATTTAGGAAGCTCTGTGTTTCCTTACAAGCTCTGTCCTTTCTTTCTTTTTTTTTTTTTTAAATATATATTTTTTTTAGTTGTTGATGGACACAATGTCTTTATTTTATTGCTTTGTATGTGGTGCTGAGGATCGAACCCAGGGCCTCACGCATGCGAGGCAAGCGCTCTACCGCTGAGCTACAATCCCAGCCCCGCTCTGTCTTTTCTTGAGAAAATCTATTTTATCATTGTACATTTTTAATATTGAAGTCATTATGGCTCTTCCTTCCAAAATGATGTTTATTTTTGTGTTGGCCTCATTGTGGTTAAAAAAAAAATCCTCAACCTCAGTAACTTACACAATATGCTTGTATCATGCTTATTTTCTATGCCACTTGCATTTTTCTTTATATATTTCCTCATTCTCCCATCCAGGCTGACAGAGCAGCTGCTTTTTAGAGGGTGCCACACAGGAGGCTGAAAGGAAAGCAAGGGAGAAGGTGAAACCTGAAATAACTTAGAAATTATTCTTGGAAGTGAAATAGTATTGCTTCTACCATATTCCCTTGGCCTACGTAATACTATAACCGGACTTGAAAATAGAGAAGTATATTGCACCTACAGGGAGGCACTACAAGTTATGTTGCAATAAGCAGAAACGTATGATCTTCCTACAGAGCAGGGAGCAAATGGCTCCACACAACAATAAAATGAACTAACATATTCATTTTTCTGTTGTATTTCCTCCAGTTTATCACCTTATATAGCAGGTTCATTGCTTTGCTCTTTTCTTCTGCATTTGAGAAAAACTGATCGACTGTACATTTCATTTTTCTGATTCAAGCTTCCATGGCATTAATTTTATGTTTACTATCACTAATATGGATTTGGTGATTTTAATTTCCTTATAAATTTTCATCTTCTCTGTCCAGATTTAACTAATATTTCCTCTTCTTCTCATTAACCTTCTCCCCCCCACACACATATTTTTTTGTAGAGGACTTACAATCTTATAATCTACCTCACATAATAATCACTTACATGTTTTTGAATTCCTCTGCTCTTTTCTTTGTACTTACTCATTTTAAACAGGGTGAGATTTATCCATATTTGATGAATTTCACCACACAGAGTACATACTCTTTCTTCTGCTTGTTTTATCTCCCAGGTTAATTGCTGAACCTTCTTTGTAAGTCAGATGGGGAAAAGGTTGATTTAAAAAAAAAAAAAGGCTTAATCCTAAATTTCTGTGAAGGATTCACCTGTTTTGTAATTATTTTTGCTTCCTTCCCTCTCTTTTTAGTCATCTGCTTTTTAGAGTCTTAAGATCCACGGTTCCCACAATGTGTTCAGTCATTTCCCACAGGTTGTACTAGGCCATCAGAAGTTCTCATTGAATGCTGATGATCATTTCATCTGTGAATATGAAGTGTCTCTTTGGCATTAGAAAGATAGTAGACATGTAGAACAAATGAAGAAATGTTAGTGATATTTGGAGAGATAGGAAAACAATATTTTTTCTCACAGAGCTATTTATTAAAGACAGGTAGTTGGAAGAGCATGCAGAACCTCCACACACATTTGTGTCCTGGATAGGAATGGCCAGTGAGAAGCAATGGCAAAAGCTGAAACTCAATCTTTCCATCAACCAGGTCACAAGCCTTTCTTTCAGGCCTTCATTAGCCTGAAGGAAAGGGTGTCTTTTGGTTATTTACTCAAAGGTGCAACTTATGGTATAAGAAGCTCAATTTTTTCTATGTATATTATATACTTTATATAAGTAGGTCTCAAACGTATTTTTCATGTCTGACTTCTTCCTTCAACATTATTTTTATAAACTGTCTGTACTCACTGTAATAGTACTGTAGTCACCAATAGAACTCATACACATGGAGAGAAGTTTCTCCAAGTAATATTAGATATATTTGTTTTGCAGATAAGAAAACTTTAATCTCAGAAAAATCAAGTCATTTTTCACAGAACTGGTTATAGATATAGCTGGGAATTTAAACAGCAATGACCTTATTTTTGTTTCTTTATAGACATTGTTTTTTAAGAAAACAAAAGGAATAATGTTGAATCATCTAATAATTCTGAAAACTGGAAAATTGAACAAAAGCATAATTCCACTAGGCTCTTTGCTTCCATGATTGGAGATCATGGAGTCTGTGGATGTTGAGTTTGAGACAATGGAAACCCTATTACCAATCTCTCAGTGTCACTTAACTTTCTATTTGTTGTGGGATGCAAGGAAGCAATAGAAAATGGTTACGAGAGAAACTGCCTTGCTGACAAAGTCTTATCTGGCCATAGGGGATTTGGAGCAAATAGGCAAAAATTTTGCCCCAGTAGGCAAAAATGTCCAGAGCCTAGTACTTCTTTTTTTTTTTTTTTTAAATGATGTGCTATTATTTTTTTATATCTTTATTTATTTTATGTGGTGCTGGGGATCGAACCCAGTGCCTCACGTATGTGAGGCAAGCGCTCAACCGCTGAGCCATAACCCCAGCCCCCAGAGCCTAGTACTTCTGCCATGCTTATCAATAGGTGGGGGAAGTCTGAGAAGAATACAGTCTTGATTCAAAAGTTTAGATGTTGTGCCGGGTATGGTGGCACACAACTATAATCCCAGAAGCTCAAGAGGCTGAGACAGAAGGATAGCAAGGTCAAAGTTAGCTTCAGCAACTTAGCGAGGCCTTAAGCCATTTAGGGAGACCCGGTCTCAAAATAAAACATAGAAAAGGGCTGGAAATGTGACTCATTGGTTAAGCATCCCTTGGTTCAATCTCTGGTACCAAAAAAAAGTTTATATGTTGCATTTTTACCATGTCAGCAACTTCACTTTTTGCATTCAAATAGCAACTCTTTTCTTCAACAGAGATACAAGACACATCTCTCATACTGTCACATGGGTTGTAAAGCAAAACTACCTGGTCATATAAACCTGATTCCCCCACCACTAATGGGAGGATTGTAATAAGAACACATAATTTCTCTGTCTCAGCTTCTTAATATGTAAAATGAAGAGAGAGAAAAAGCAGTAACTACCATAGGTAATTTTAAATAACGTAAACAAAGTACCTGGAAAAATTTTGGAACAGAAAAAAAAACTCGATAAATATTTGTCATTATGATTAGCATGTACTTACATATTTCACCACCTTCTTGAATATTTTCCCCTTCTTGTAGCTTTTGTATACATCCTTGAAAAATTAGTTGAACTCTTCAGGAACTCTGTGAGTAACTGTACCTGCTTTCTCTTACTCTCATTTCTCATTGTTCATTATTGTTATTTCAAATAATTGTACTTAACATTTCATCAATAATCTCGTTAACATAGGTTAGATGAAAGTTTACCTACGTTCAGACCAAAACCTGATAGAGTTGATGCCTTGATTTCATGATATCGACAAAGTAAGCTTCTCTGGGGACAAAGAACAAGCACAATGTGCTATGTTTTCCAGATAAAACTGAGCTATTTTATATCCATCAGAGTTAAAATAAGGTTTAGCTTAGTGGACCAGAAAAACATTACCTGTTTTGTCATAAATACAATGGAACAATTCCAAGAAAATCCAATTTCAAACAGCACTGCATGCGGGGATTAGAAAGTTCCAGAAGATTTGAGTGTTCTGAATGCTTTTTGTTGCCTGAGCTGTTTTCCTAAGATTAGCTGGGTATATTATGTGAAGATAAAGATGAACCAGACTTATCTTCATGCTCTTTCAATTTCCTGAAAAATGAAAATTTAATAATGATTCATCATTTTCACAAAACTTTTTCCATTCCAATATTCTGAAGGATTTTTTTTTTTTTGGTAGGATCTCTTAAGAATATACTCCTTAGAGAAATCCAGAGGCATTATTATTATTCACACTTATAAAGTATAAGATATAAACTATGGTTATAGAAAATAAATTTTTTTGAGTGATTTGCCCGATTATGTCCTTTTATTAAGTATGTGATTTCTTTTTTATTATGTACTCATGACAGCATTATCTATGGAGAAGTGATGAATCTGAGTGATGCTTTCAGGACACTCCTTTAAGCACTGCCCTAACAACTACTTATTCACTCAACATGTAGTTACCAAGAACCTATTTTGTGGTTGGCGTACTTCTAGGCACAGTACAATAGAAGCGAACAATTCAAATAGGCTTCATTGTCCAATTGAAAATTTTCCATTAAATTAGGTAAGATTTTTATTATAAAGCTAAATCCATATTCAAGACTCTGGCTATATCTACAAGCTTAAATAATACAAGATTTCATGAGTTACTCTACTCTAGGAAAATTCTCTAGCACAAAGTGCTATATGCTTTCTAGATAAAAGTGAGCTATTTTATATCCATTGAAGTTAAGACAAACATTACCTGTTTTTACATAAATGCAATGGAGCAATTTCAAGGAAATCCAATTCTACTGTCATGCTTTTCTTACAGATCTTAGAGTTTCTTCTCAGCACTCAGACCTTAGGTGAAAGGGTGACCTCACAGAGAAGTCTCTGGCCTAACAATTTCAAGGAAATCCAACTTCTACTGTCATGCTTTTCTTACAGATCTTAGAGTTTCTTCTCAGCACTCAGACCTTAGGTGAAAGGGTGACCTCACAGAGAAGTCTCTGGCCTAACATAGCTTTTAGCTTCCCTTCCCAACCATCTCATCTAAAATATTCACATTAGAATCTATCTCATCTGTTTCTAAACATGTATTGCCTTTCTTAAAGTGTCTATATCCTTTCTGACCTTATGACTCCATTTGACAGCTACATCTTCCATTGTATGCCCTACTTCAGGGATCCAGCTTCTGTTTCAGGATCCTTTTATTCTTATTATTATATCACTGGGTACTCTCTGTATTATGACTTTTGTATTTGAATGTCACATAGCACTAATACATAGCCTATTGGAAATATATTTTCAGTCACAGTTGTAGTACCTGGTGAAATACACAATACACAATAGTATCTAAAAAACATTCATTCAGTAAATTAATTCATTTTTCAAAATGTGCACAATGTTGACCATTCAATTACTACATTTATTCATATGGGTTTACATAAATAAGGGGGAAAAAGACAAATTTTATCTTCCTTCTCCCTCTTTTAAAAGAGTACACTTCTCTAAAACTCTCAGAGCCATGTATTTGTATCAGAGACTTTTGAGCTCTAAGATAAAATGTGTTTTACTTTAAGGTTTGCAGGTAGGAAGCAAATAGGAAGAACTATGAAAGTGTTACATAACCATCATTTGAAATTTCTAAGTTATGTCATTTCCTTAAATTCCTCATAATGAAAACTTGTGAGATTTCATAGGAAGGAGCTCATTTAGGTTGAAAGGTTTGTGAACTCATCCTTAAATTATTGTTGGATGTCTGTTTTATGTCTACAACCATTTTAATATATATGCCTTCTGTTAGCAAAGGACAGATTGAACTTCTTCCAACAGTGACACATGATTACCTCCAATAGTGATTATATTTTTTCAAAATATAATCAATTTTATATAATCATAAAACCAAATTATTTCTTAATTTTTTCAGGAAGATGTATTCTTGCTACTGCTTTCACCACACTGAGTATTTCCACTCATTTATAAAGATTTCTGGAATAGATCTTGGATAAAAATGACAGAATACTTGAACATCTAATCACATGCAAAGAACAAAACACAAATCTGCTATTTGATTATGGTTATTTTCATCAGAAGTGTATTTCAAAATGGAATTTAAATCCTCAAGTCCTTATAAGACAGAATAAAATAGATCATCATTAATATAGCTATAACCTGTCATTGGGTAAATCACTCATGTACTTTACTCATTGTTATAAATATATTACAGAGATACATAATTCAGCCTTTATATATAATTGTCCATGTATGGTTAAAATATATATAAAACATGAACTTCAGAAATGAGATTAACCAGACCATTAAACTGGGCCAACTGTTATGTAAAGGCATTACAGTTTTCCAACTACATTAGATCTAGGATTATGCTTTTTAAAAATATTAAACTAGTTTATCATAAAAGAACATGTTTCTTTAATTTGGTTCAGAATTTCATTTTTTACAATAGAGTCTTAAGAATTATGTGTTCAATAGCATAGCAAATTTCATGCTCCAGAAAAGGAGCATGAAGTTGCTGCTATTTTCTATTGCTTTCACCAAAGTGATTTAGGCAAGTTGAACTGAAATTAACGCAAAAAAGAAAACTCAGCATCATTCAGTGGAAATTTCTATGCACCACTGTCTCCAGTGGTCTTTGTAGCAATTTAGGGTTAAATGGGCAGTTTTTTCTATTCTAAAATATTTTATTTTTCAATATTGGCCTATGCTGGCAGTCAGATTTGCCCATATATTCATTAATGGTAACACCCTGAGTTTATATGTCAATGTTTTTCAAACTGAAGTAGTCAGGGATTTATGTCCACATTCTTCTAGTGACAAAAATGATTTTTACACCATGTGTCAATTAGTTGTGTACAATCATTGCAATATGAACAGTGTTACTTTAAAAGGAGGACGGACTTAGGAACTATTATGGTTTAGAATGTTGAGTGTCCCTCAAAAGCTCACATAAAAGACAATGCAAGAAGGTTTAGAGGCAAATGATTGGGTTATGAGAGTCTTAACACAATCAGTAAATTAATCCCCTGGTGGGGATTAATAACTGAAAGTTGGTAGGATGTGGCTGAAGGAGGTGGGTCATTGGGGAGATGCCTTTGGCCTTTATATTTTGTATCTGGCGAGTGAAGTCTGTCTTTCTGCTTTCTGATCATCGTGTGAGCTGTTTCCCTTCACCACACTCTTCTATCATGATGTTCTGCCTCACCTTGAGCCTTGAGGAATGAAGCTGGCTGTCTATGTACTGAGACCTCTGAACTGTGAGTCCCCCAAACAAACTTTTCCTCCTCTATGTTGTTCTTGTCAGTTGTTTTGGTCAAAGTAGCAAAAAGCTGACTAAAATAGGAGCATACTGGAAGAAGAGTCAGCGTGGCCTGTAAGAAGAAGAGAACAGGATGTATGTGGCTATGGAATGCTGAAGTAAGAACACCAAAAATGGTGCACAGGCTACATTAAGTTTAAATCAGATGAATATGTAATTTAGGATTGTTTTCTTATTCCCTTCTCCATATTCCTGTCCACTTATCTGTTGTACTCAATTCCTATTTTTCAGTCTTTTTATTTTCTTTTTTTAAAACCAGCACAAAAATAAGTTCCAAGAAGTGGCTCTTTGGCTTCCTGGTTTCACAAGAGCAATGAAAGTCAGTGAAATTTTAGGACCAAAATTAATAGTCACTCACATGTAATATATTGGTAATTTTAATTTAAATTAGTCAGAAATTATTAAGAAATTTGTAATAAAGTGAAGGCATACAATGTGTGAGATAACAGTTTCTTTCTCTCCACTCATGAAGGAAGCAAGTTGTCATAAGGGCAGGTAGGATGTGTCCAGCCTCCATTACCATGGTAAGGGAATGTCTCTACCACAGTCCACCCTGGAGATAACCTTGGATTATAATCTTCCAAAGGCTTGTGATCATGAGGAGAAGTCTGTTGGAAAACAAAACAAAACAGAAACACAAGCAAAACAACAGCAATTGGCCATACTGTAACTGTGTTTCCATCTTGAGTCCACAGAAACACCTTCTTTCTGTGACATCTGAATTTGCACCATGAACACAGTTTATCTGATATGTCAAGTTGTGGTGTAAAAATGTGGGTATATGTGGTGGGGAAACTATGAATCTGGTCTCCCAGCATGAGGGATGAAAGTTGACCTTGCACTAAATGATTATCTTTAGCTTCCATAAACTTATCCTCTGAGTTGTATTCTGATTTTTAAAAAAATAAGAATATTAAAGTCAGATCATGAAACTAGTAAAATATGAAGACAGACATTAGAATTGATGAATGCAACTCCTAGATTCGTTTCCTTTTTATTACTTTATGTCTTCCCATCAGAATCAAGTGCTTAGTCTTTCTTTCTCTTTCCTTCTTTCTTTTTTCGTTTGGGGACATACTTTTAAATAAATAATGAAATTAAACTTTATGAAAAACTTCTTATGCATTTTATTCTTGAAAATATGACATACAATAGTATGTTTGCAATCCCCAGCCCAACCTAGGACTAAGACAAATATTTAAGATGAGATTGTCATTAAGGGCTCAGACTGGAGATTTTACATCTGTTCTTTTCTGGTGCCTGTGAAAGGAAAAAAAAATGATGCTGCTTTCAAAAGAGAAAAGAAGATGAGTAAAGTTGGTGAAATGATGCTGCTTTCAAAAGAGAAAGGGGGATGAATAAGGTTGATGTTAAGGGAATAAATCACATTACAAACTCAAGGTCAGTACCAACAGAGCAACAGAAGCAATCATTGGACTCTTTTGTGATTAAAACATATTATATTAAATCTAACTCCACTCTGCAAAGGCCTGCCTTTTAAAATAATCACTATCTGCTCAACATGTATGATAAGATTTTACTATTTGTTACTGAGATTTCAATATTCATATTTATTTATTTATTTATTTATTTATTTATTTATTTTAAATAGTTTATTTAGTTGCATTTCAAGTCATAGTACATATATAGAGCTCAGTTTTTCCATTTCTCTGGTTGGAAACCAGACAAAGTGACACCAATTGTGTCTTCATACATGCACCAAGGGTAGTGATGACCATCTCAATCAACCATCTTTACTGTACCCATTTCCATTTCCCTCCCCCCACCTCCCCTGTGCTGCATCCAGAGTTGCTCCATTTCTCTTATGTTCCCCATTGCCACCCCCCTTATGTATCAGCATCCACTAATCAGAGAGAACATTCAGCATTTGGTTTTTTGGGATTGGCTTACTTCACTTAGCATAATGCTTCCCAATTCCATCCATTTGCCTGAAAATTCCATAATTTTATTCCCTTTTATTGCTGAATAATATTCCATTGTGTATATGTACCACAGTTTCTTTATCCATTCATCTACTGAAGGGCATCTGGGTTGCTTCCACAGTTTTGCAATTGTGAATTGTGCTGCTATAAACATTGAAGTGGCTGCTTTACTGTAGTGTGCTGTTTTTAAGTCTTTAGGGTATAGATCAAGGAGTGGGATAGCTGGATCAAATGGTGGTTCCATTCCAAGTTTTTTAAGAAATCTCCATACTGCTTTCCAGATTGGTTGCACCAGTTTGCAATCCCACCAGCAATGTTTAAGTGTACCTTTTTCTCCACATCCTCGCCAGCACTTATTGTTGCTGGTATTTTGGATAGCTGCCATTCTGACTGGGGTGAGATGAAATCTGAGGGTAGTTTTGATTTGCATTTCTCTAATGGCTAGAGACATTGAACATTTC
>PVHX01017670.1:0-39285 GCA_004024805.1 Geosciurus inauris | reverse complement strand
GGTGCCCATCAACAGAAGAACAGATAAAGAAAGTGTGGTCTATATACACAGTGGAATATTACTCAGCAGAATAATAGGATAGAAGAACAGAAGAACAGATAAAGAAAGTGTGGTCTATATACATGGTGGAATATTACTCAGCCATAAAGAAGAATGGAATGATGGCATTTGCCAGTAAATGGATGGGACTGGAGACTATCGTGCTAAGTGAAATAAGCCAGTCCCCCAGAACCAAAGACAGAATGTTCTCTCCGATATGCAGATGCTGACTCACAATAAGGGGTGGTGGTAAGGGAACAATAGAAGTTCATTGGATTAGACAAAGGGGAATGAAGGGAAGGGAGGAGGATGGACATAGGAAAGACAGTGGAATGCATCAGACATAACCTTCCTTGTTCATATATGAACACACAGCCAGTGAAACGCCACATCAGGTACAACCACAAGCATGGGAAGTTATACTCCATGTACGCATCATATGTCAAAATGCATTCTACTCTCAAATATAACTAAAAAGAACAAATAAAAAATTGAAAAAAAAAATAAAGAAAGAAAGGTGACCTGAACCTTTGAGCCCCTGGACCCGCTTGTCCTAATACCCTAGGAAAGCTGCAGTGTGGGAGCTGGATTTTCTGAGCTCCTGGGTGAGAGCTGGAGTGGACAGTCCTCATTCACTCCTTGGTCAAATGGAGAGAGCGGGAAAAAGAGAAGCAACTTTCCATTTCCTTCCATCTCCTAGCGGATTGCAGTTGTTGGCCTGTGGGGAGGGGTTGGCTTAGTTCTTTCTTCTAACTTCAGGTTTCTCAAGGGTCGCTGCCTTCAGATGTCTTTTAGGACACGTCCATGTCCATAGCTTCAAGTTGCAGTCACTGGGGCTCCAGCTGCACAGACTCTTGACATCCTGGGAGGGAAGGCAGGGCTTTGCCACAGTGGCCAGTAGCCACTGGGGCTCTGCTGAATGTTCTTGTCCGATTCCTTTTAAAAAAAAAGAGCAAGTAGAAGTGACCATCTGGATAAACAAGAGCCCCATTTCTCATTCTGTCTTGGAAATGATCCTCCAAAACAAATAATAAACCCAAATAGAAGTTACTGTTGTGTTAAGTCCTAGCTTTGGACGTAGTTGGTGCAACAATGAGCCCCCACCCCTATTTTGGGAGAGGTAAAGCACTCTGGTTTCTTCTCATTTCCCTTCCACTTGTGTGATCTTCTGAGGAATATTTATAACAGACATTTGGAGAACCACGAACATCAGCACACTCTGATTTCCTACGAAAGTCCTGCCTCGACCACAGAGTTCCATTTTCTGGGACATTAAACTGAAATGAAGGCAGATTAAGGAAAGGCAGAAGGAGCTGAAAGATGGCTCCAGATCAACCCAGTCCCAGTATAGGAGAACCAGCTCCGATTGCCAGGAGACCAGAGGCAGGCAGGCAGATCCAGGATTGCACAGAGTATAATTTATTGGTTACTTAGAGTGTGGTTCTTGGGTGTCAGCAACACCAAGTGGATTCTGCACTTTGGATCAGAAGGAGAGGTGTGCATACTGCTTAGGACAGAAGTAACTCTATCCCAGATGGAATGTACCTGGTTTATCTTAAGCTAATATCAAAGGATCAGGCACATTCCTGGCGCCAGAGTTCAGTTGTAAAGCTCCTCTTAGCTCTAATGGTTTGATCTATTTATTGCAGGCTGGGAAACTGTGCCAGAAAAACTGGCTGGGGTTCCTCTGAGGCAAGTGGGTGGTTATGACTCAAGATGGCTACAGTCACGTCAGCTGCCTGTCCATAAAAACATCATAGAGTGCCTTACCTTTGTAGGGTACACAATCACTTGGTTCATGACCCCACATTTTTTTCAGGGGGCAGGTACTGAGGATTGAACCCAGGAAGCTTTACCACTGAGCTACATCCCTGGTCCTATTTTTATATTTATTTTTATTTTGAGACCGGGTCTCACTACCTTGCCCAGGCTACCCTTGAACCTGACATCCTCCTGCCTCAGCCTCCTGAACCGCTGGGATTACAGGTGTACGCCACCACTCCTGGCTACCTCACACATTTCCCAAACAAATATCCATTTTATATTTGCCATGTCTAACATATTTCCACCCATCTTTGGTACAGGTGACTATAGGTATATTTATTAGCATTATCAATACAGATTCATGCACTCTTAATTTTTTAATCCATAACTGTTCTTTTTTTTAAAATACATTTTTAGTTATCAATGGATCTTATTATTTATTTATTTACTTGTTTGTTTATTTATATGCAGTGCTGAGAATCAAACCTGGTTCCTCACACATGCTAGGAAAGTGCTCTACCACTGAGCCACAACCCCAGCCCCGTAACTGTTCTTAATATATCTGTATTTCTATCTCTCTGTATATTTTTATTGAGATATTGAAATTATCCTGGATATAATTATACAACAGAAATGTACTAGAAACCATGAGCTATAGCTCTAATTCATACCAACCCTGCAGGGGCCCCCCTCTTCCATACTTGCGCCCCCCTTCTTGGCTCAGGTCTATGAGACACGTAAATAATGTCACGTCTGCTACACTCGTTGCAGGAAAAGCAAACCTGTAAGGAAGGTACTAATATCTGTCTGCGGTGTCTTATTTCTGGGGATGAATGGTCCCTGTCCTGCGCTCAGATCAGGGGACTTTTTCTCTCTCCTTTTTGTTTATTTTTTTAATTTCTTTTTAGTTTTATGTGACAGTAGAATGCATTTTAAAATATACATACTCGTTTGAGACACATTTGAGTTTGTTTTTTTCCTTTTTATTCAGTTTCAGGACTTTCATCATCTTGTTAATTTAATTGTGCTTTTTAGTATATAGAATATTAACATTATTCCAAAATTGTACACCAATCACATCAATAGGTCCACCAGAGATGTGCCATTCCCTCCCCGTTTCTTCCTGTCTGGTCCAATCCTCTTCTTCAGTCTCCTGTGGGGAGCCATTTAGTGACTTTCTGGTTTATTCTTCCTGTATTTCTTTATGTAAGGGCAAGAGTAAAGATTCATGATTTCTATTTTTTTTTCTTCAAAACAGTTTGTAAATATCATCCTTGGTTGGTTGATTGGTTTGTTTTTACAACTACGTAGTGTTCTTATTGAACTAATTTCCTGTCTGGGCTTTTAAGTAATTTCCAATTATTTTGTAATTACAAAGAACGCTCCAATTAACAACTTTGTACAGATTATTTAAAAAATTGTCAGAGCTGTGTCTTTCCCCTAATAACTCTTAGAAGTGAGATTTCTGGATAGAAGGTGAACATATCTCTATTTAAAAAAAAAAGACATTGGGTGTAACAGTGGCCTCCGAAAGGTATTCTGAGAACTAACACTGGGGACCCGTGAATGTGACCTTATTTAGAAAAAAAGGTCTTTGTAGGTGCAAGTAAGTTAAGGGTCACAAGATGAGATAGCCTTGGACTTAGGAAGGGGCTTCTCTAATGACAGGTGTCCTCAGCAGAGGTAGGCAGAGGGAGATTGGAAGTACAGAGGGATTCTGGGGAAAGCCTTCATGAAGGCAGAGGCAGTGATGGGAGCAACGTGTCCACAAGCCAAGGAGTGCTGAGGGTTGCCGACGGCCCCCAGGAGCTAGCCAGAGGCCTGGATGGCATGTGCTCAGAGCCTCCGCAGGACAGAACCCGGGCAACACCTGGCCCATGGACTCTGCCCTCCAGAACTGCATGGTTTTATTTCTGCTGTTGGAAGCTGCCCAGCTGGTGGTAATTTGCTTCATCAGTCTTGGGAACACATGCGTCGTGTGTTGCCCAGTCCCCCTCCACGGGGCCTTTTGCATCGTGCATGGGAAGGTCAGTGTCTATGCAGTCGACAGGGGGTCCCTCAAGCTTCCCCACCTTTACCAACTCAGTTTTCGTTTGTGTTATTTTAAGTGAAGCTGAACATATTTCTCATGTTTAATCAGTGTGTCTATGTAGCTATGTGTGTCTGTTCATGTATTTTGTTTTCATATAAGATATAAAAATTTTTGTCCTTAATTTTGAAAGAGGTTCCTTATATATCAGTGATATTAGCTCCTTATAGATGATACAGTTTGCAAACATTTTCTTTGAAGTCTTCATTCATCTTCGGACTTGCTTATGCACTTCTTTTCTGTAGTCAGGTTGATCAGCCTCTAATTTCCTCTGGACTTAGAGCTGAGGTTGGAAAGCCTTGTCCTACTTCTAAATGATGAACAATTGAACCACATTTCCCCCTGGCACGTGCATGGTTGCATTTTATGTTTAGATCTCTTAGTCCATTCATGTGCATGACGTGAGGAATCATTCTGATTTTACCTTTATATGATTTTTCAAATGGCCATTCAGCTGTCCCAATATCATCTACTTTAAAGCCTTTCTTTATCAAATTCAAAGTTTCCATTTGTACCTGGGTTTATTTCCAGACTGTCTCACTTACTTGGCTGGTCTACCTATCTATTTATTCATGTACCAGTATCCTGGTTTTAATTAAGGCATCTGCGTCATGTGCCCGGGCATCTGTCAAGATGATCCTCCCTCTCCCCACTGCCCACCCCTATAGCTTTTCCAGTGCTTTCCTGGCTATTCTTGCATGTTTACTTTTCTCTGAAGATTTTAGAATCATCTTGTCTAACTTCGAGAAAAAACTTTTTTTTTTTTTGGTACTGGAGATTGAACTCAGGGGCACTCGACCACTGAGCCACATCCCCAGCCCCATTTTGGGTTTTATGTAGAGACAGGGTCTCATTGAGTTGCTTAGCGCCTCACCATTGCTGAGGCTGGCTTTGAACTCATGATTCTCCTGTTTCAGCCTCCCTAAGTGCTGGATTATAGGCTTGTGCCACCGCGCCCGGCTGAAAAAATATTTTTTTAAGGTATCAGGGATGGAATCCAGAGCCTCATGCATGCTAGGCAAGCGCTGTACTGCTGAGCTACATCCTCAGCCCAGCTATTGGAATTTTTATTAAAATCCTAAAAACTGATAAATTAGATTAGGGAAAGCTGATATGCATGTGATGTTGAGTACTCTTATTCCATGAATTGTATCTTTTCATCCCTTCAAGTCCAATTTTTAAGGAGTGTTTTATAATTTTCTCAGTGTAGACCTTGCACATTTCTTGTGACGTTTATTCCTGTGTTGTGTCTCTGTTGCTGTTGGGTTTTCTTTTCCACTGTGCTTTCTACCTGGCTGTTATTTGTGCCTGTTAATTGTGTGACCTGATATCTTTCTGTGTTCTTTTATTGTTTGAGATTGTGTTGTTGATTTGCATGTTTACCTTTCTATACAGATTTGGGTATCTAGTCTAGTTAGTTATGCAGGTATATTGTCATGCTCTATGCAAAGAGAGAGAGAGCTGTTTTTGTTTTTCCCGATTCTCATGTCTCTGCTGTTGTGTAATTGCACTGTCTAATAAATACCCACAGCACAATGTGAAATGGTACCGGATATAATGAGTACCTTTGTCTTAATTTTAACTTTAGCGAGAATAAATTTAGTGCTTTGTTATTTCAGTAAGATGCCAGCATTAGGAATCAGAGTGCGTGCGTGTGTGTGTGTGTGTATGTGTGTGTGTATTAGATATATGTATAAATATATGCATTTAAGGAGGTATCTTTCAGCCATTATTTCTTAAGGTGCATGATATATTCTTTCTATCATCTATCTATCTATATCTATCTATCTATCTATCTATCTATCTATCTATCTATCTATCTATCTATCTATCTACTATCTATCTATCATCTCTTTATTTCTCTATCAATCACCTAGTTTTTTGTCTTATTTAATGTTTTTGGCCTTGACCAGGAAAGCGAAGCCTATTTCTCTTGCAGTGTCTCTCTACTGCCCTCTACTGACAAAACTGGACACCATGTCTCATTTGTAAAGAAAGAACAGCTGGAAACCTCCAGATTGATTTCTGCAGAGCAGCAGTGAAGGGAAGATGTGCAGCTGAGAAGTAATACATCAATAATGAGCACGCACACCTAAATTATTATTATTTTTGCCTTAAGTGGTTAATTATATTTTTAATATGTTTTTGAAACATTTTATATATTTTTTGCCCACGTATTTACCCTTTCATTCTTTTGTGTTGGTCCAGGTTTCTAGACGGAATCATCTTTCCATCTGAAGAACTAGTTTTAAAATTTTTTTCATGAAGGCCACACATTTTCACTTGAAAAAAATTTTAGTGTTAATGTTTGAAGGATCATTTTGCTTTTTTTTTCTTTCTAAAATACATTGTGACATTTTCTTTTCCCTTTGGAACTTTAAAGATGTCTTTTCATTGTGTTGTGGCTTGCATGATTTCTTGTTTTTTTTTTTAAACTTTCTATTTAGAAATAACTTTAGACTTACTAAAATTTGCAAAAAATAATAGTGTTTCCATATACCCTTCTCCCAGTTTACCAGTAGGAGCACATTATATAACCACACACAAACCACTGTACAGTGATCAAAACAAGGAAATTAGAGGAAAACTACATTGTATTGATGTTATTCAATTTTTCTCTAGTTGTTTCACCGGTGTTCTTTCTCTGGTCCCGAGTCCAACCTGGGAGCACCTGTTGTATTGAATTATCAAGCCCTTTTTTTCTCCATCCATCTGGGCCAGAAACTCTGGATTACTTTTTTGCTTACCCAGGCCCTTGGGGAGAGTACTGGCTATGTATTTTATAGAAGGTTCTCCAGGTTGGACTTCTCTGATATTTTTCTCCTGGCCACTTCAGGCTGCACGTCCCAGGCAAGAATACCACAGAAGAAAGTGTGCTCTCAGGGCGGTGTCTCCCTTCAGCCTCCGACAGGATCTCTGATGAGAAATCCAGACTCTGCCTTTGTGTCCTGGATGCATAGTGTCTTGGTTTGTTTGTTTTCTGGTTGCTTTAATTTTTTTTTCTCTTGATCCTTGGTTCTAAGCAATTTGATAATGCTATACCTTGGCTGGTATTTTGTGCTCCTTCTGCCCTGGGTTTGTTGAATTTCTTGGACCTGTGTATTTACAGCTTTCATCAAATTTGTAAAAAAAGTCACTACTGTTTTTTCAAATATGTTTTGGTCTCCTATGCCTGCCCTTTCCTGGGGCGTTTACTTCAGGTACTTATGTGATGTTGAAGACTCAGGTCTCCCATGGTCTCACTTGTGTGTTTGTTGATTTTATGGCATACTAGGAGGATGCGTAAGACATCCATGTTTGTGCAGCCATCAATCTTCTAGATCCAAATGCAACTTCATTTCAATGTTTTAAAAATAATAATTTTTATTATTAATTTTTTATTAATAATTTTTGTCAGAGAAATGAGCTCTTTTGATATTTTTGTCAGTTTGTAATTTGCCTTTTAAATCTGATTATACTTATTTTTTCCTTTTTATTATAACTAGAGCACATAGTAACTGTACAAACACAGTGGGCTTCATCGTGATGTTCTCATCCCCGCACATAATGTACTTTGACACTTTGATAGTGTCCACTGTGACCCTTCTCTAACCCCTTTTCTGTGGTTCCTTTTCCCTTCCATAATAGTCTGTCTTCTACTTTCATGTAGTCTGTTTCCCCCCTTAGATTTCACAAATGAGAGAAATGTCATGCTGTTTTTCTGAGTCTGGCTTAATTCAGTTAACATGATAATCTTTAGTTTCATTCATTTTTCCTGTGAATGACATGATTTTGTTCTTCTTTATGGCTGAATAATACTCCATTGTGTGTATATACCACATTCTCTTTATTCTTTCATACATTGATGGGTATCTAAGCTGATCCCATGACTTGGCTATTATTTTGGAGAAAGTTCTGTGTACTGGTGGAAAAAATGTGTATTCTGCAGCTGTTGGAAGAAATACTCTGTAGATGTCTGTTAAGTGTGTAAGCAAAAATGGTTTCAGAACCATAATGAAAGCACAAATAACCGGGACGGGAGCAGACTTCATGGATCAGCAATGCCCTTTATTCAGCAGCAGAATCTGGCATCGAAGGGGCTCATTTTCTAGGTAGAAAATGGCCACCTGTTACAGGAGGAGGGTGTCTGGGTTTTTATAGGTTACATTGAGAGGTAACTTAATGACTCCAACAGAATGTGTCAGCTTGGGCATCAGGAAAAAGGTTGTAAAAATTTTAAACTTAGTTTTACTGGGCAGGGATGAAGGGTCCTGAGCTCAGTACCCAGAGCATATCTTTTTCCTCTGGGGTCACTGTGCTGTCTCACTGGGAAAGGATTAATCTTTGGCTTCTTCCTCTGGTGTCTATTGTCACTAGGAAATAATTTACTGGGAAAGGATCAATATCTTCTCTCTTCCTGGGGACTGCCATTTTAGGATTGATGTTCGCCTCCTTCCCAGGGATTGTCTTGTCACTGGGAAAGGATTTATTGGGGGAAGGATCAATGTCTTGCCTTCTTCTTCTCTTCTTCCTCCTGGTCACACAGTCTTGGGAGGGTGTCATTTTCCATATCCTTCAAAGTTGGTCTGTACTATAGTGTAATTTAACTCTGATGTTGCTTTGTTGATTTTTTTTTTTCATCTGGAAGATGTGTCTGTTGGTGAGAGTGGAGTACTCAACTCACCCACTGTTATTGCCTTGAGACTTAACTCCTACTTCAAGTCCTATAGTGATTGTTTTATAAAATTGGATGCTCTGATGTTTAGTGCATGTGTGTGTGTGTGTGAGTATAAATCTATTTCTAATCATTATATCTTCTTGTTGAATTGTTTCCTTTAGCAATATGTTGTGATCCTATCTGTCTCTTTTGATTGATTTTGGCTTGAAGTCTCTTTTGTCAGATACGAACATGGTTAATCCTGCTTGATTTTGGGTTCCATTTGATTGGAATATCATTCTCCATCCTTTCACTATCAGTCTATATTTTCCTTTACTGGTGAGGTGAGTTTCTTGTAGACAGCAAGGAGTTGGGTCTTGGTTTAAATCCAATCAGCTAGACTATATTTGAATTGGAGAATTCAGACTGTTCACATTCAGGGTTATTATTGAAAGATATGTACTAGTTTCTGACATTTTGCTGTACTTTTCTGATTATTTTGAAGGATCTATGTTTGTTTCTTTCTCTCTTATTTGTCTTTTCCCATTATTCATTTTTACTGAATCAATCATGTTTGATTCCTTACTAATTCTCTTTTGCTCATGAACTCTTCTGGTAAGACTGTGTTTGTCTTGTTTCCTCTTCTCTGGGTGGGTAGGAATCCTTTAAGTATTTTCAGCAATTCTGATTTAGTAGTCATGAATTCCTTTAGTTTATGCATATTTTGGATGCTCTTTAATTCACCTTTGATAAGTTTGCTAGATGTAGCAATCTAGGTCAGTAGTTATTTTCTTTCAGGGATTGAATGGGATTAGTGCCCTCATCAGAGACCCCAGGCTGCCCAAATGGACTGATTGCAAACATGGGGATTGCAAACATGACTTCATAAGCAGGTCACTTCTGTTGCCTCCCCTCTCAAACACACTGGTCCTGAGAGTTGCAATGACTGCCTTTTATTACAAGATGCTTAAATGTAGGAACAACTGTGGTCGGGTGGAGGAGAAACTGGAGAAGACTGGAGACATCTCCCACTCTCCCAAAGTCAGACGGTGCTGTGGCTGCCAGGTGAAAGTGTTCTCAGGTGGGATTCACTACCTTGCCCAGGAACAGGCTGCTCCACGTGAAGTGGTCGAAGATCATGACAAGGAAGGGCCGGTTGAAGTTTATGATGAGTGGCTCGGATGCCAGCTCCAGGGTGTCCTTGGTAGCAGCTGGCTGCACACCCTCCTCGTCCTGTTGCAGCATAACCTTATGGATCACCTGTAAGAATGCAGCCAAGGCAGGAGGTGAGGCCCTACTGTGTGTTAGGCACTTCCACGCCCATCACGTGGAGTTCTTGTGCCCTCTGCTTTGTGGAAGGTGAAACTGAGACTCTAAAGGGGTTGCTTGCTATATCCACATGTAAGTGGCAGCCCCAGGACTACAGTCTCAGTCTGTCTGCTTCTAGACCCTGGGCCCAACTACGCTGCCTCCTTAGGAGGGGTATCAACTGAGTCGACTGAGCTGTCACATAGACTAGTGCAGCTGAGCTTCCATATCCACACCAGGTGTTCCTTACCAGTCCCAGGCTGGAGGAGGGAGACTGCGCTCTCTGTCCACCTTGCTAAGTAAATACCAGGTGCAATTTATGTGAAGTGCTTGTACCTTCCCTGTGGGGGAAAACCCAGGCAGAAGCTAAAATGTCAATCTTTCAGTGTTGCTATGTTCCTTGTGATCAAAATTAGAAGGAATTCTGAAATCAGTAAAATGTTTGACGAGCTTGTATTGAAAGTGTTTGACAGATCATAACCTGGTCAAATAGTAAGTGACATTTAATGCATGCACAGCAGCCTAAGGGAAAGGAGCTCTTGTCTATTCTGCTTTCCAGCAAAGGCTCTAAGGCTCTGAGTGGCTCTGTGAGGCAGCCATAGCTGAAGGAAAAATCTGAGCTGGCACTGGGACCCCTGCAGTGGGTCTTGAGAAGAGATTTGGAGTTAATAAACCTAAGGTCAAATGTAAGACTATTATTTACTGGCTCTCTGACTGTGGCAAGCTCTTTACCCTCCCTGTGTTAGATAATCTGAGAAAATTGGAGAATACCCACCTAGCAGAGAGGGCATGCACAGAGCTGCAGGGACCCAACCTTCACCCAGGACGTGTTGTCCTAAGCAGTTACCACTGTGGTCACAAAGCCCTGTGCTCTCAGGGCAGAGGCCATCTCTGAGTAATGAAGTCATACCCAGAGCCTGGCACAGTTTGGAGCACATAGTAGGCGTTCAAATAAAAAAATTCTGAATGAATGAAAGATCATCAAGTGCAAGGATAATGAATATACCTGGATAAAAGACTCCATGTGATCCAATTAGACATTTATCACACTTCCTATTTCTTTCTGCAGGGGCTGCTCAGAGTTCTGCCATGACAACTTAGTTTCCCAGTGTCTCCTCTGTGTGGTCTGGTGGTGGGGGGTAGACTTGCAGGCTATGGCTCTCCCTTTTTACCAGCTTTCTGTGTGGTCTTGGGATTGCTGTGTTTTCTTGCTGAGAATGAGAGAGCTTGGACCATGGATGGAAGGGCTTGGACTAGACCTGGAGTTCTCAGCCTGGGACCTAGAGGCCCACCCATGAACAGGCTTAGTGTTACTTACTGCTATTATTTTTATTGTGAAATTTGGAGGGATAAGGTAGCTTCCTAAGACACCTACCTTTGATACCTTCAGCTGCTCCTCATGGCTGATGCCTGAGAAGTTGGCCTGCTTAGTGAACAAGTCTTCAATGCCCATGTCTATCAGGACACCCTTGAGGTCAGAGATGCCAGAGATGGAGACCTTTGGGATGTACAGGTGCACCTGGCTGCTTGGGGGTAAGCAGATGAGGTTAGATATTCTAGGGCTGGGCCTGGCCCTGGAGACAGCCGCACAACCTCCCCCTGCCAGACCCCAGCTCCTCATGTGATCCCTCCAGCTCCTGCCTCTCACCCTGACTTACTGGGGCCAGAGGAAATAACAGGGAAAGAGGTCAGACCTGCCTCGTCCTCGACGACATATGCAGCCTCTTCTTTGGGTCTCTGAGCTGCACAGTCTTATCTACAGCCACGCCACCTTGCACACACCTGATCTCATCTGAATTGCACAGTCCTCTCCTTGTTGGGATCCTTTGAGCTGATTCCACCTGTGATTCAGTGGGACCACAAGCCATTGAAGACAATGGCTCCCTGAGAAGTCCTTTTGGTCCCTAAAGACCCCCTGCTAGAAACAGGAGTAGAGGGAGCACCCACCCCGAGCCATGGCTGTGCCACTAATGCTGTGTGACTTCGGCCAGGTGCTGCCCCTCTGTGGTAGTGTCCTCATCTACATATGGTGAGCAGATGCCTCACTGGGGCCCTGAGTGCTGAAATGCCATGATTCTGCAAGAACTTAACCATCCTGCTGGAATGGAGGAAGGTAAGTGCGATCATGCTAGAGGGGCCGGGGTTGGGGGTATGGGGCTGAGCTGGGCATCTATACTCTGTCATATCAAGGCATTAGTTTTACTTTTAAATTTCTTCCTTTTCCTGTTCTCCAGAGGGAGAGAAGATGCCCAAGGCCTGAAGCCAAGTGTTTCAGCAAAAGCACACACGCTGTCTGGTAGGTGCAGGGGAGATGTCGTCCCTCTTTTCTCTGAGCAAAAGCAGCCCTAGAGGCCTGGAGGCAGGCCACCAGCCAGCATGATGTTTGAGCTGCACTGTTCAAAGGGAGTTGAGGACGAATCAGAGATGATTGGGACATGTGACTTCCCCTGTAGGTGGGAAATACGGCCGAGAGTGGCACCCACAAAACACACCCACACCTGGTCTGGGGGGTTTATCTTCCCACTCGGCTTGTCACACACCTTACAAAGCCGCAATCCACATCTTCAACTGCAGATTGAGACTGAAACCCAGAGGAGTTTCCCCCAGGGAATCCCCCCAAAGCCATGCCATGGGGAGGCTGTGGGGCTCGAGTGTGGTTCACGCTGATGTGTTTTCACAAGGATGTTTCTTTTGGTGGAAAGAGATTCCCTTCACCTCATTTTCAACAGAATAGGATCCGACATTTACTGTTTTAATCATGGTATATTCTCCACACATGGTGCAAACATCTAAATTACAGGTTCCCTTGGACCAGAGGTGAGAGACAGCAGGGATCCATCGGCAGGTTCTCCTGACCCCAGCCCACCAGCATGCACACCCTTGTTCTGTTATTTATTCCTTTATTACCTAATATGGTCTCACTTTCTTATTTCCTGATTGGTTGATTGGCAGTTTGGTTGGTTGGAGAAAGGTTAGATCCTCTGAGTGACAAGAGCCATCCATGATTGGGGGGACCCTAGTGAGGGTCCTAGTGAGCTCACTTTAAGAAATCGATGTAAAAATACAATCATGAAGAGAGTGGCTAGGAAGCTCACAGGAAAGGGGGGGCTCATTTTGTGGAATGCCCCGATGTACCTAAGTGCTGATTGATAGATGGAGCACTTCACAGCCCAGGTGGACCCAGCAGACAGAAAAATAGGGAGTCCTGGAGGGTGGGTTCAGGGAAGGATACCGAATGCACCCCTTTCTACCTGGGAAAGTGGGCATCGCAGAAACCAACGTGCTGGTGGAGGGCTTACCTCCTTGCTAGGGACACAGACCATCTCTCCAATGTGTCCCGGCTCAGCGCAGCAATGACCGTGTCCATCTGCCCTGGTTCAGGAAGGATGAAGAACATGGTCTGGTTGCCCCTGTAGTCCATCTGCACCACCTGGCAGGGGAGCTCCGGGTCGAGAAGGTGCTTGACGGAGCTCGACTGGAACCCCATGGGCACCCTCACGGTGGTTGTCTCATTCACATAGAAGTTGTGCTCCGCGGTTCTCTCTGGGTCGAAGGGCTGTGCCCAGGTGCCTGGGAAGAGGTAGGACAGTACACATGGGCTAGGCCTGTGGGGTGGGAGGAGCCTGAGACAAGCCATGCTGCAGCCTGCCGCGTGCCTGGGTTGGCCCCACTCCAGCTACCAGAAGGTTCTAAAAGATGAGGTCATTCCCAGAGGTCTAAAGCCTGTTTCATCCTCTTTCTCTTGGAATGGGTGGAGGATGAACTTGCTGACATTGGTTCCCAAACAAGGAAGAAAGGAGAGGCCACGAGACTGCTACGCCTTGGACTTGGGGGTAGGACTTTGCCTTGGCCCCCCACGCAGTGCACAGTGGGTCCCCACTCAGTTCTGACTCAAGGTGGGGAGGCAGAGGGGCTGGTTTGGGAAAATAGACCATCCATTCCATTTCCACCCTGACAGCCTGGCCAGTCCCTGTAGGAGGCTTCTGACACCTACCACCTGGCTCCTGGCTCCAGATCACATTTCCTGGATGCACAGACTTCCACCTTCCCCCCTACCTCGGGTCCCCTCTGCCATAGTGTCCCCATCTAGACTGCTTTTTCCCTCAGAATGGGGAACCTACTACCCTCACAGGTGGGGCTTTGCAGTTCTGGTCAGCTCTGATGGGAAGAAGGTTGGTG
This sequence comes from Geosciurus inauris, assembly GCA_004024805.1. NCBI lineage: Eukaryota > Metazoa > Chordata > Mammalia > Rodentia > Sciuridae > Geosciurus > Geosciurus inauris. Next base: position 25,270 of record PVHX01017670.1, on the reverse strand, counting down.
CTTAGACTGAACCAAAGCCTGCCTGACTGCAGTGGCTCCCTGTGAGTCTCTCCAGACTTTCTGAACTTACTCCCCAAACCCTGAGTTTTCTTGCAGGATGTTTAAAGACATGGGTTAAATCTCACCAGGACTACTTCTACTTTAGTTTAGGGATCCATGAGTCAGGAAAGGACTGAGCTCAGCAGGTCCCAGATATCTTAGCTGCCCTTGACCTCAAGCTCTGAAGATCCATGAGACCGCTATTTCCAGCTGAGGTTGTTTCAAGGTGGCCATAACATAGCTCCAGGCAGAACTTTCTCCATCTCACAGCAGACCTTAGATTGCATGGCCAAAATTCTTGGTTTTGGGTGGAGAAAATGGGGAGGGGTGGCCAATGTAAAGAAATGATCTATGGGTACAGCCTAGAGGCCCAGTCCATCCTGAGTGGCCTCTCTAAGCTCTGTGACTGCAGACACCGATTCAGGGTAAACTCATCATCTAAGCATCTCATGGCCAGTGAGATAACTTGAGGTTCTCAAACCACCCTCCAAAGGAAGCCGGAGGGCCTCAGATCTGGAACACGTGTTGAATATTATACTTACTGGTTCCATTTGTTCCTTCCCCAATCTCACCTGCATTTCTTTGACTATGACTGCTTCCATGAAACTGAACCACTTGGGTCCCAGTTACATGTTATAAAAAGATGATTGCTAAGACAAGCCCTGGACAAACTGATTACAAGGAGCTCAGGGTTTTTGAAGGGAATCAGGAGAGGCTTCTCAGAGGAGGTGACTTTGTTTTAGCTAAGACCTGAAGGGTGGGAAGATGTTTTAGGCAGTCAGGTAAATCAAGGAAGGGCCCACAAGAGCCATGGGTTTGGGTGCAGGCAGAATATGACTCCCCCAAAATATGCCCACGTCCTAATCTCTAGAACCTACAAATATGCTAGGTTATGTGTGCAGGGAAATAAGGTTGCAGATGGAATTAGAGCTGCTACTCTGCTGTTCTTGAGAGGAGAGAGTGCCCCCGGGTTATGCAGGTGGACCTGGCATAACGTCCGTGTCCTTATAAGTGGAAGAGGAAGGCGGGAGGGTCGGGTCAGAGGAGATGTGCTTAGGGTGGCAGAGGGTGGAGCAATGTGATCTCTGGCTGTGAAGATGGGGGTCCCCGAGCCAAGGATCACAGGTGGCTTCTAGAATCTGGAAAAGGCCCAGAAATATCTGTGCTGCTTTAAGGCACCGAGTCGGCTGTAATTTGTTCCAGCAGCGTTAGGAGGCTAATGCAGGCTTCCACGGAGACGGTGTACTCAAGGACGCGAGAGGAATGTGGTGTGGTCAGACTCCGTGCGTGCGTGCGTGCGTGCGTGTGTGTGTGCGTGCATGCGCGTGCCGGGATGCTGGAGGAGGGAAAATACTGATATGCGACTGGAGAAGAGAGAAGTATCTGGGGACTCTGCCCAGGGCTTCTCTGCCTGTGGATGTTCCAGGGCAGATCACGGGAGGGCGCTGTCCTGTGCACTGTGAGGTCCTTGGCCTCTACTCCCTATACCGGTCGCGTACTCCACCCCTCTCCTAGCCGTGACAACCCAAAGCATCCCCAGACATGGCTTAAGATTCCTGGGAGGATTGGGTATCACTCTGGGCTGGGAATTGCCGCCCAGGGCAAGAAGTTGATTCCATCCTCAAGGATAAGGTCTCTGAATAACCTCATCATAGAAATCAGCTGGGCATGCTGGAGGGGCACTTACTAACACCATGAGTTCTAGGGGTTCCCTGTGGAAGTTTACTTCAGCAGGTCTGGCCTAGGCTCTGGGATCTAATTTTAACAAGTCTTCCTGGAGATTTTTATGAATAGCCTGTTGGAAGACCCAGCTCTAAAGTGGTGGGGACTGCAGTTTGGCCCAGGTGGGGCCTCGTCAGAGCTGGCTGGGAGCTCTGTGGCAGTGTGGGCAGGATGGCTCTGGGAGCATTGGGGGACCTGAGGGAAGGATGTGTCTGGGAGGCCCAGGGATTTCCAGCCCAGGGGTCGCCTCTCTACCCTTCCTCTGTTAATACGTGTAGACATTGAGGCAGCCGCTCCATCTCTGATGACAGTATGGGACTTGGACCAACCTCCCAGACCTTGGGCAAATCACTCAGCTCTTCTGTCACCTGGGCTTACAACAAATGATATAATTCCACCTTCCCAGCACCTGCGGTGAAGATGGAGGCCCCAGGTGTGAACGTGCCTTGGGAAATCAAAGGCTTTGCCCCAAAGGCTTTGATGGCTGCTGCCATTCTTGGCACTGGTGTATGGGGTTTGCCAGAAAGGGATGAGGTGGCAGTACCTTTGAAGAAGATGTAGTTGACCAGGGTGGGGATGGCTGGGCTCTCCGGGTCTGAGAACATGCCTGTGGTTTCCCCCTGTGTCTTATTCTTGATGTACTCGTTGATCTGTCTGCTGGTCGCAGCCCAGTCCTGGAAATCTACAGTCAAGGCTTCTGACTCGTAGTAGTGTTTGATGTCTTCCAAGAACGAGTGGAGCAGCTCCAGGTGGTGGTCGAGGAACACGGCACTGCCGACAGTCACTTCCAAGCCAGTGTCTGACTCCCTGAGGAGGTGGTGGAGGTGTCGGAAGCTCTGGTGTATTTCACCTTCAGATGTCTTGGTGAGGTTGAAGCCCAGACCCTGCAGAAGCTGGGTCCGTGTGTGGCCAGCAGCACCCAGGGACAGCATAGCCAAGGCCATGGAGATGCTCACCGGGGAGATGAAAATGTTCTTGTCAGGAGCAGAGGTCACCATGTGCTTATACAGGCTGAAGGCAAAATCAGCATTGATTGGAGCCAGGTCCCGGTGAGGGCTTTTTGTGCTTATAGCAGCATCAAGGTCCTCAGCCTGGACGGTCCAGAGGCCACTGGTGGACAGCCAGAGAAGACAGGTATATAGGGTGAGCGGCATTGTCCAGTATGGCCAGGACCTGCCAAATCAAGAATGCTTGTTAGATGTCGTGGTGGCCTCTGAGTCATCAGGCCATGGTGCCATAGGAGGGAGAGAAAAGAGGCACTTTACCACTGTGTTATGTCTCCAGGTTTTTAAAAGTTTTTTTTCATTTTGAGAAATCTTGCTAAGTTATTTGAGGTTGGCCTGACACTTGTGATCCTCCTGTCTTAGCCTCCTGAGTCACTGGGATTACAGGTGTGCACCACCATGCCTACTTGGGCTTTAGTTTTCTTATTTGAAGGTATGAATTACACTCGCCATGACTGATCAAATGCTAGTAGATTCCCACCACTGACTTAGGGATTTTGCTTATACTCTCCCATCTAACCTTCACTCAAACACTCATAAAGTCAATATTAACCTGATTTTAGGCAGCCAGGAGCAGATGCTCAGAAAGGTTAAATATCCACCCAGCTGTTATATTCAAAGTGCTGAAGGAAAAACAAAACAAACTGTCAACCAAGAATTCTATATCTGGCAAAACTGTACTTTAGAAGTGAGGACAAAATTAAGACATTCCTAGACAAAGCTGAGAAAGCTCATTACCTGCCTTGCAAAAAATGTAGAAAAGTTACTGGACTGTAACTTGAAACTGGATGGGGAAAAAAGATCTCTGGTAAATGTAAACAGCATGGGAAATTATTAGAGTTAGTATTATTGTAATTCTAGTTTGTAATTTTAGGCTTATGCATAAAAACAATTATTAGTCTGTGTTTTTTATAATTTACGACATCAGTAACAGAGAGGGTCAAAAGTATGAAGAAGCCAAGTTTTTGTATATTATTTAAGTTAAGCTGGTATAAATTCAAATTAGAGTGTTATAATTTTGGACATCAACTGTAATTCCTATGGTAACCACAAAGAGGACATCTAAAAAGTATGCAAAATGGAGTGAGAGGAGAATTAAAATGTTTCACTTCAAAAATTGACTAAGCACAATAGAAGACAGTCAGATATAAGATGAGAAAAAAAAGCTATAAGGCATATAAGAAACAAATAGCAAAATTTCAGAAGTAAATTCTTCCTTTTCTGTAATTACTTTAAGTGTAAATGGATCAAAATCTACAGTCAAAAGACAGAGATTGACAGGATGGATATAATGCTTAATTTTATGTGTCAGGTTGACTGGATTAAGGGAAGTCCAAGTAGCTGGTGTCTTAGTCCACTCAGGCTGCTCTAACAGAAGTACTGCAGGCTGGGTAATTTATATATAACAAATTTATTGCTCACAGTTCTGGAGGCTGGTAAGCCCAGGATCAAGGCATCTGCAGATTTGCAGTCTGGGAGGACTAGCGCTTTGCTTCATAGGAGGTGCTGTATTTCTGCTTTCTCACATGGTCTAAGGAGTGACAGGTCCCCTCAGGCTTCTTTTATAAGGGTATTAGTACCATTCATGAGAGTGAAGTCCTCATGACCTAATCACCTTTCATAGACCTCATCTTATCACACTACCACAGTGGAAATTAGCTTTCAACACAGGAATTTTGGCAGGCACAAACATTCAGGCCATAGCAGCTGCTAAAACATTTCTGGGTGTATCTGTGAGAGTACTTCCAGGAAAGATTAGCATTTGAGTCAGTAGACTGAGTGAAAGAACTCGACTTCTTCAGTGTGGGTATGTATCATCTGATTGAGGACCCAAGATGAAAGGGTGATGGAAGGAAATTTTCTTTGTCCTTGATCTGTGTCATCCATTTTCTCTTGCCCTTGGACATTGGAGCTCCTGGTTCTTAGATCTTTGGACTCTGGGAGTTATACCAGCGGCACCCCCACCCATTGTTGAGCCTTTGACTTACTGGGGGTTACAGAATTGGCTCCCTTGATTATCAGAACACCAGATTCAAAACTGAATTATACCACACACTTTCTGAGGTCGCCAGCATGCAGACTGTGGGATTCTCGGTCTCCATAATCACATGAGCCAATTCTCATAGTGAGTTTCATCCCTCCCCCCTATACACACACACACACCAGAACAGTGATGAAAGAATACATAAAGATGAAAGTCATCTACGTTCATGAATTGGAAGGCAACACCGTTTAGTGATAATACTCTCCAGAGCAATCTCTGAATTCAATGTGATCTCCATCAATGGTATAGAAAAGTCCATTCTACAATTCATATGGAATCTCAAGGGGCTCTGCATAGCCAAAACAATCTTGAAAAAGAACAACAAAATTGAGGGTTTCATATTTCCTCATATTTGGTTTCTGACCTGAGCTGCAGCAGAGTTCTCTAATGTCCTTGGGTCACATGACAGGTCAAGCTGGGTTAGGGCCCCAGCGCTGCTCTTTCTGATGTGGGACGGGCCAGTTAAGCTCAGCCTCAGTTTCCTCAGTATGAAATAGAGCTGATGATAGACTCTCACTTCAGCATTGCCTGTTTTTAGGCTTTTGTCTTTTCCAGTCCCAGTGTATGGCCCAACGTGGCTGCTCAGCATCTGTCCCAGGACTCAGCAGCTACCCTTCTCTGATCCCCCTGCCTCCTGATCAGCCCCTCCTAACCCCTTCTCTCCTCTTCAGTCAGCTGCCTCTTTCTGCCTCTTTCTAAAGCTTTCAGTAACTCCCCATTGCCCACAGATGAGATTGATCTCATTGACTTGGCCCAGGGCTCCCTGTGACTGTCCCTAGCCTTAGATATGACCCCTTAATGTCTTAGTTGGGTATCAGAGGCTTCTCCTGTTATCCACCAGACTTTTATCCAGCTGCAGGTCTGGGAAAGGCGGGGGGCTGGGGGGCAGGACAGATCATCTCAGTCTCCTGGTATTTCCTGAGCCCCGTTCTGGGCTGAGAACTGGAGATAAAATGGACCTGTCCCAGCCCTGCTCCATGTGGCTCGCTCCAGGGCTGTCCCCTCCCTGCCTAGCCTGTCTCACTCCTCCTTGGTCTTTGAGACTCAGTGCTAGGCTACTCCTTCCAGGAAGCCCTCCCCCTGTCCCCTTTGCCCCTATGTCACATAGAAAGAAGTCTTTGCTTCAGCACTGGTCACAGCACACCTGTCTGTGACCCCACTTGGGAAAGGACCCTGGTGGCACAAGGTTTTCCCTGCTTCTGGAGACTGTGGACCTGACGCCTCTTGTATTAATTCTCCAAGATGGGGATTAAAACTCTCCGCATCTCAAGGTTGATGTGAGAGCGTGTATGGCCTGTGTGACCTCACTTCCTGGTTTGTCCTGGGCCCATTTACAGATGGGAAAGCAGGCAGAGTAACCCGGGCAGGTCTGGGGGCTAAGCCAGAAGCTGCACTTCACTTCCTGTGCCCCAACATTCTCTGTAGAGAGAAAAAGGACAACCATACAGCTCCCCAAAGTCCCAGCCATATGAAAAAGCAGAGGACCAATATTAGTCATGCCTTTATTTTAGGTATGTCCTCCTGATCCCTCATCCCTACAGTGCAAAGAGCCACTGTGTTGGCTGTTTTCATAAATACACTCCCGGGTCAGGCACAGGTCTAGACCTCCTAACATGCGGGTTCACTCAGTTATTGCAGACGCTTCCCTTCTATGGGCGCCCCCGGTCACCGAGGGAGGAACTGTGGAGAGGGGTGCAGGACTCTGCAGAATGCCCCTGACGGTGCCGATGTGCACCTCTCCCTGGCTCCCTCCCGGGCTGGCACCCCCTAACAGGACTCTGCCTGGCACTCATCCACCCCCATTCCCAGACCCCCCCTCTGCAGCTGCGGCTGTTGCTGGGCATGGGATCTTAGCTGGGATGGGTGCGAATGCAGCTTAGCACAGCCTCAGTGACAGCCCCCTGCAAGGCAGGAGCCCAGGGGACATTAAAACCCTTGTGGGCAACCCACAGACCCTGGGACCTGGGAAGTCCTCCATTGGGCTCCTCTTATCATTGCTGGCTGCCCTAATGTTCAATGCCCTATTGAAAAAAAATCCAAACAAGCAAGCAACTGAGAACATTGCTTAGTTCTAGAGGAGGGACAGGACAGGAGGATGGAGCATCTGGGGAGTCACTCACGGTCTGCAGTAGGCTCAGGCTGTGCCCGCTGGCTCGCCTGCGGCCAGGGATCCCAGCATGTGTACAGTAAACTGGAGGCAGGCTGCCTGCTAAATCTTCTGAATCTTGTTTGCCAGCTTCCCTTCTGGTTAATGGTTAGAGGGGGGACAGTGGCCTTTACTGTTTGGTGGTCCCCACCCCCCAGCTATTAGCCAATGGGAGGCTTTTCAAGAAATGTAAGTAAACACAGCAATGTACAAATTAACTTTCTTCTGATGTTCTATTTTTTAATATCAAAATGTGGCCGGGGTTGCGACAGTGTTTGTGGTCACCCTGTGGCAGCTGGTAAAGAAGTCACAGGTGCCCTTAGTAAAGAGCCAAGCCACAGATACCTGTGAAAAACCCGATGCTTCCTGCAGCTAGGGATGGAGCAGGCGAGCACCTGCCTTGCAGGGGGCCTCAGTTTGGTGAGAGAGACAGACTTGAGATGGTATCAACCAAAGGCTTCTCAGGTTCACAGAGATCAAGTGAGTGTCCTGCTGCTGCCACTCTTCTCCAGATGTGGAGACTGAGGTGCGTGGAGGTTCAGTGATCTGCCTTGCAGATTCAAATCTAAGACCCCCATTCAACCCTAAAGCCTAGCTCTTTCTCCCTGACCCACACTTTTATTTATTGGCTTGATCACAGAAGATAGACATCAGACTCCAATTATTTTAAAGAAAGATAGAAGGTTGATTGGGTTTCATGTATAAGAGTTCCCCAAAGTGGAAAGAAATTCAGGTATGGGTGGATCCAAGGGTCCCAAATTAGTCACTAGAGGTCTCCCTTTCTTTTCTTTTTCTGTTTTTGGAACTGGGGATTTCATTCATTTTACCACTGAGCTATATCCCCAGCTATTTATTTATTTATTTATTTATTTATTTATTTATTTATTTATTTATTTATTTATTTATTTTTTATAGGATGTCACTAAGTTGTTTAGGGCCTAAGTTGCTGAGGCTGGCCTCCAACTTGTAATCCTTGTGTCAGCCTCCTGAGTAGACGGGATTACAGGCACGCACCACTCTACTGGGCTCTCTTTCTGTTTTCAGATTCTTAGCTGTGCTGTCTTCTACTTTCCTACCTTATTGTCTACAGTAGGAACAAAAGAGGCCACAGTGTCTTTAGGTTTTTTGGTTCTAACTGGTTGTTTATTCACAGAAGGAGAGAAATTCTTTTTTTCCTAGTTCATTTAAGTCCCAAGAGTACTCTGGGCATGATTTCCCATCCTGGGACTAATCACAAGGTCCAGAAGGATGGAGTATTGTGAATGTCCAGCCAGAGTCCTGTGCCAAAGGGTGGACCATAGTCCCTATTCCCCATCATGTCTGCCACCCATTCCTTCTCTCCATCTGTCTGTATGTCACGCCCTCATTAAGAGATGGAGTCTGTTCTTTCCTTATGAATCTTGGCATGTCTTAGCAACTTTTTTGATCAATAAAATGTGGGATGCCAGACACAGTGGTGCATGCCTATAATCCCACTAATTTGGGAGGCTGAGGCAGGAGACTAGCCTCAGCTACTTAGCAAGGTCCTAAGGAACTTAGTGAGACCCTGTCTCAAAATAAAAAATAAAAAGAGCTGGGGATGTAACTCAGCACCCCTGGATGCAATTCTCAGTACCCCCACCTCCAAATGTGGAAAAAGTGATGTTCTGGAATTTCCAAGGCTCTTATGAAGAAACTTGAAGCTTCTGACTTGATCCCTTGAAACTCTTTCTTTTGATCCCAGGTCACACATGTAAGATGTCCAGTGGCTCTACTAGAAGGACTATGTGGACAGACCATGAGACAATGTGCAGGGGGAGAGGAGAGCAACTAAGTCTTGCTTTCCAGCTTCCTGCCAATGTGGCACAGAGGTGGGAGACCATCTTGAAGAAGTCAGCCCAGCCCAGCCCCACTGAGCACTTCTGAGCAATCCCGGTTGATATCACATGGTCTAGAGGAATCACCCAGTACCAAATTCTTGACCTAAAAATTGTGGGTAATAACAAATTGTGACATTTTTAAAGAACGTAATTTCTAATTATGGAATATAATTTCTAATTATATTTCATAATTGTGGGTAATAACAATCCTTTTCCAGACAGCGGTATTGGCATCACTCATGAAAGGGATACATTCTGAGAAATATGTTGTTAGGTGATTTCATTATTATGTATCACAGAGTATACCCAGTGCAAATGTAGGTAGCTGTGACATCACTAGGCAATACAATCTTATGGGACAACTATTATATATATGATCTACCATTGACCAAAATGTCATTATGTAACATATTATTGTATATGTGAGAATATAGGTGGAAAGCAAAATACCTTCTCTAAGTTTGTGGCTTATCTTTTCTCTCTCTTACTGGAATATTTTGATAAAAATAACTTCAATGAAGTCCAATTCACCCATTTTTTAATTTTATAGTTAATACTGCTTTTGTCCTATTTAAGAAATATTTGAAAAAAAGAGAAATATTTGCCTATTCCAATGTTGAGAAGGATTCTCTTATATTTTCCTTTAAAGGCTTTGTAGCTTTACTTTTCAAATCTATCTGGATTTGATTTTTTAAAATATGGTGTGAGGTAGGGTTCAAATATATCTTTTCCCATATGTATGTCAACACCATTTAATGATAATAGAAATTATGTTCTTTAAAAATGTCATTATCTGCTTCCGGGCTTCCATGAGCTTGGCAGCTTTATTCTTTTATACCCTTCCACAACATTCTGCCTCACCTTGGGCTCAGAAAAATGGAGTTGGTTGACCGTGGACTGAACCTTTGAAACCATGAGCCCAACGTAAACTTTTCCTCCTCTAAGTTGTTCTTTATGGGTATTTTGATCACAGCAATGAAAAACTGACCAACACAGAAACTGGTGCTAAGACACAGGATTGTGACAATACCTGACCATGTGGTTCAAAAGACTTTGGTGCTGGTTTGCAGGAAGAGTTTGGAACAATTTGGTGATGCAGGCTGGAGAAGCCTTAGAATGTGGTATGTAGAGCTTAATGGGAGATTCTGGTGTAAGCTCAGAAGACTAGAATGCTGATATGAATGTGGACAGTGAAGACTATGCTCATAAGGCTTCACATGGGAATGGGGACTTTCTTGTGAATTGGACTAGAGGCCATTTGGGATACATTATTGTTGCTAAAGAGATTACCACCATTAAAGAGAAGCTAAGTACTTTTCCCAGAGACAATAGGAAAGATGACTTGAAGTAATCGCTAGAATAAGTAAGATCATACCCATTGCAGACTCAAGTATGTAAATGTGAAAATTCATTTGAGGAGAGAAAATAGGGGTACCCTGCTTGCACAGGGGTGCCCAGGAAGTTGTTTTCAAGGATTTGTTTCACCATACTCAGCTTCCCAGGCACTTAGAGGCTGTTGCACCTGTGGTCCAAGGTGGTCTGTTTACTGTTCATTTGGTGGCAGACCTTGACATTGTTCACAGGACACTAGTTCTGAAGGAATTCAGGATGCTGGAGTTATGGGGTTATGGAAGCTTCCTCCAATATTCCAAAGGAAGGTCTAGAAGGCCAGGTAATGTGCAGCAGGGTTGTAGTACCTGCATGCAGCCTCCGAGGGAGCAATAAATGAAGTTGTGAGAATGAAGCTAAAGCTGGAATGGAGACCACAGGGATGAAGAGATGTCAGGAATGTGGAACATCTGCTGAAGAAAGCTGTAGGGAGGGAGTAGATCCAGGCAGAGGGAGGCCATGTGGGATGCAGCTGGGAAGGTCATCATGTCAGGGGTGCCTAAGCCCTTTGGGGATTGCATTTCACCACCATGTGTCCCAGATGCTGGATGTGAATCTACTGAATTTGTTTGCCCAGCTGGGTTTTGGTCTTGTTTTAGTCCCACCAATTCTATCTATGCCCATATTGCACCCTTTTGAAATGGGAATGTTTACTCTGTGCCATTGTATTTTGGATGAATGTAACTTGCTTTTGATTTTTACCAGGGTTCACAGCCAAGAGTTTGTCTTGAGTCTCAAATGATACTTTGGACTTAGACTTGAGCAATGGTGGGATTGTTAAGACTATGGGGATTCTTGGAGATGCAATGCATTTTGCATTGTAAGATGGACATGAGCTTTTGGGGGCCAGGGTGGAATGCTATGGTTTGGATGTGAACTGTTCCCCCAAAAGCTCATGTGTTAAGTAATGCAGAAATGTTCAGAAGGTAAATGATTAGATTATGAGAAGTGTAACCTCATCAGTGGATTAATCCACTTTATGGACTTATTATGTGAATGAACTTCTGGGTGGTAACTATAGTCATACCTGGAGGAAGTAGGTCACCGGGAGCATGCCCTGGAGGATTATATCTTGAACCTGGTTCCACACTCTCTCTCTGTTTCCTGGATGCCATGAACTGAGCAGATATCCTCTACCTTGCCCTTCTACCATAATGTTCTGTCTCACCTTTGGCCCAGCGCAAGAGTCAGTTGACCATGGACTAAATCTCTGAAAGTGTCAGTTCAAAATAAAAATTTCCGGGGCTGGGGCTATGGCTCAGCGGTTGAGCGCTTGCCTCACATACGTGAGGCACTGAGTTCGATCCTCAGCACCACATAAAAAATAAAGATACTGTGTTCATCTACAACTAAACAAAATATTAAAAAAAATAAAAAATAAAAAAAATAAAAATTTCCTCCTCTAAAAAGAATGTCGGTATCATTAAAGAAAATGTTAGAGGACACCAAAGAGACATGACATCTGTAATGCTGTGATTTCAGAGAAGGAGGTGGTCATTTTAAAGGGCTTTGGCAAGAAGCTCCTTCCAGGAATTGTTGAGATCCACTAAAAGTCCAGCAAATCATTCCTGATGACTTATTAAATGTAGAACTTAAGTCCTTTACAGAGGAAGCATGTGCTGTGCTATAGAAGATATTATTTAGACAATGGATGAAATCGGAATATGAATAGTATATTAAAGTATTGTATTCGTGACAAATTTCCTGAAGTTGATAGCTGTACTGAAAACTAATATCTCAAAAATTTGAGAACTATTTGCTGAAGTATTCAAGGGTAAAGAAGTATGATGTTTAAAATCTATTCAACATATTACGAAAAGATGCCAATATATATGTGTGCGTGTGTGTGTGCATGTGTGTGTGTGTGTTTGTGTGAGGGAACAAGAGGAAGGGCATATGGGTGTTTGTACTATTTTTGTTCTTGCAACTTTTCTGTGTGTTAGGAATTATTTCCAAACATGAAGCTTAAAAAAAAAAGGTTGGGTTCTGGCTCTTTCTCTGCCACTGTGAGTTTCTGGCCTTGTTACTTTTCTTCTCTGAGAGCATTCACTCACCTCTCTCAGAACTACAAGAGCCCCTGCCTTGTGGAGTGGGCAGGAGAGCTGGATGATACTGAGAGCCTAGTACAGTAGCTGACATATCTTGAGGCATCAATCAAGGCAACTGTTGCTAAAATTATTATTTTAATACTGGATCCTGCATGGACTGCCCCAGACAAGGACTTTTCTTTCATTAGTAACTTCTTAGCTTCTTAAAATAGAAAAATATTTTCTTTTTAAATATAAGAACATTCTTCACGAACACAAACATTAGGTCATTTACCATGTGTTCCTTGAATCACTGGTCTTTGCCCACCAGGCCCTGGCTGGTGACCCTTAGTGAGTGAGACCTGCTCACAGATTACTGCAAAGCCCAGCTGTCCCCTCAGAGGCAGGGCTATATATGCCCCAGATGTCCTTTTCCAAGCACTGAGCCTGACACTAATGCATCTGGGTCTCATTAGAGAATGATTTTCTGGGCTTTCAGAGGGTCACCCCAAATCCTGGCAGGAGCTTGTGGCTGAAGTCTCCCATGAATGACCATGTCTCCTCCGAGATCACACTATTATTGATGTGCTACTCTGAGTTGTACTGTCCCAACTCTGCTAACCACAAAATCTGGACCCAGAGGGTTGTTCAGGGTTTCTGAATAACAAGTGTGTCATTAATCAGTGCTCTTTGGAATCTCCTCTTCAGGAAAACATGGCCCCGGCCTTGCCTGGCATGGGTCAGGTCATGCCAAGCCAGAGCACAGTGATGAGATTTTCCAGGGAAGGGTCTTGGCTGGCCTTCCAGAGCCCTGGCTGGCTGTTTATTCAGGGAATCATGAGCTGTGTTGGCAAAGAAGGATGCCAGCTGGTGGCCAGGATGGGGGTGGGATGAGCAGGCTGAGTGTGTTCCAAAGGGCTTCCAAGATCTCTTTCAAAGCTTGGGCTTCTGAGGCTGGACCTGGCTTGTTTGTTACTGATAACTGTGGCCTGTCTTTTTATTCTTGTCCAGAGAACTTCCTGGATCCTTCTCCTATTGGTCTTCACCTCTGGGTCCATCTGTCCTATCCTTAGGCATAGGTTTGGGGCAGTTCCTGAACCAAGTAGAACCACACTCCCCTCTTAACCTCATCCTTTTGGACAGGCAGGAAAATAGACTGGAGGTGCCATTAATTTGGTTTTATCTCCCTTGGGTCTCCTGATAAGGCGTCTACATTATCTGGGTCACCCCTTTTACCTCCCTTCTTCCTTCCCACCTTCAGTTCCTGCTCTACTCTGGTCTCCTAGCAGCATGTAATGCACTGGGCATGGTGCCTGGCACCTCATGAGAGAGCTAGTTACCAGCTTGGTGTTGGGTGTATATGCACCTATTTGATCCTTGTAAGAATCCTATGGGGATGGCATAATAGTCAAAAGCAAGATCTAGCTGTCACACTTTGCTATGTGACCTGGGGCAAGTCCTAGATTCTCTCTAATACCTACAGTCTCTTTGGATTGTTGTAACACAAAATAGTGCCTGAGGTATTGTGAGTGCACTTACGAAGGATGTTGGTGATTGTTGCTCTTTCCATTTGGCACATCAGGATTCTGTGGCTCACAAAACTTAGAAGACTTGCTTAAGTCACACAACTAAATACAAGCGTCAGGATTTGATCCACAGGGGCCCTTGTTGAAATCCATGCTCGGAGTTCTACTGCCTCCAGCTGTGTCCAGCCTTCTCTGCCTCATGCCACCTTGAAGCAGAGGTTATGGTATTCCAAGCTTAATCCGGAGGAACTCTTCAGGGTGGATTCTGGCCCCAGGGTCTAGACCAGGGTGTTGACTGGAGTGGGCAGGGGTGATGGGAATGCTCTCCACTGATATAGGGGTGGTCCGTGAGTAGACAAGTTGATGGTACCCTGAAATACCCGAGGCTGGGTGACTTGATAAGAAAAGAGGCTTATTTTGCTCCCAGGTTTGGATGTCGAAGGGCAAGTCACTGGCATCAGCTTGACTTTGGTGAGAACCTCATGGTGGATGCATCACAATGTCAAGAGCACACACAGAAGAGAGAGACGACATAGCAAGACAGGAGGCCCAAAGTGACTGGGGACTAAATGGGGTCCCTCAAGAGCTACATGAAACCCTCGGAGGGCACACTCCAGCTGCTGAAGAACCTTCCACTAGACCTCACCTCCCGATGTCCCATTGCCTCAACACCATCATGCTGAGAACCAAGCCTCCACACCTTGACGTCTTGGGGGGACAAACCACACCCAAACCATAACACTCAGATTCTTTGTGAAAATTATTTCTAATTTTATTTTATTTTTTCAGTTTTCGGTATCAAATCAAGGGTCTTGCACACGCTAGGCAAGTACTCTGCCACTGAGCTATATTCCTGGACATTTTTTAAAAATTTTGAGGCAGAGTTTTGTTAAGTTGCTAAGGCTGTCCTGGAACTTGCTATCCTCCTGTCTCCGCCTCTTGAGTAGTTGGAATAACAGTGTGCTACCATGCCTGGTTTATTTATTTATTTTTAAATATTTATTTTTTAGTTGTAGGTGGACAGAATATCTTTATTTTATTTTTATGTGGTGCTGAGGATCGAACCCAGAGCCTCACACGTGCTAGGCGAGCACGCTACCACTGCGCCATAACCCCAGCCCCGCCTGGTTTATTTTTAATTGACAAAGTATAATTATATGTTATGATACAATGTGAATTCATGGGCAAAATGTGCAGTAAATAAATCAAGCTAATTGAAATATCTATCACCTCACATATTTTTTGTACTGAAAACTTGAAATTCCTCTCAGCAATTTTTAAATATATGGAACTTCATTATTAACTACAATCACTATACAACAGATCTCAGTAGATCTCCTGGCTAACAAACTTTGTACCCTATGACCAACAACTTCCCATCTTCCCTCCTTCCCAGTCACTGGTACAGTCACCATGCTACTCTCTGGTTCTACAAGTTCAACCTCAAAGTGAGATCATGGGAAACATGTCTTTCTGTACCCAGCTGATTTCATTTGGCACAGTGTCTTCCAGGTTATCCACGTTGTAGCAAATGACAGAACTTTCTCTTTTTGGAAGCTGACTAGTATTTCGTTATGTATACCTACCACATTTTCTTTATCCATTCATCGGTCGACGGACACTAAGGTCAATTCCATATCTTGGCTATGTTGATAATGCTGCAGTGAACACAGCAATGCAGATCTCTTCAACATGCTGACAGAAATTTCTTTGGATAGATACCCAGAAGTGGGATTGGAGAATCACTTGGTAGTTCTATTTTTAGTTTTTTGAGGACTCTTCAGTTTTCCGTAATGGTTTTTACCAATTTACATTCTCACCAACAGTGTGTACAAAGTTCTCCTCTATGTACATTCTTGCCAACACCTGTTAGCTTTCATCTTTTTGATATACAACTGGCAGATGCAAGGTGATATCTCATTGTGGCTCTCAATTTCATTTTACTAAAGATAAGTGATGTTGAGCATTTTTCCATGTATCTGTTGACCATTTTTATGACTGCTTTTGAGAAGCATCTATTCAGATATTTTGTCCATTTTTTGTTTGTTTTAGATGCACATGACAGTAGTGTGTATTTTGACATATTATACATACATGGGGTGCAACTCATTATGATTTTGATCCCATTCTTGTGGTTGAACATGATGCAATGTTACACTGGCACAGGAATGCTGTCTTTCCTGTTCCTGTCCCCCTCCCTTCCCTTCATTCCCCTTTGTCTAACCCATTGACCTTCTACACCTCCCCTCCTACCTTTTTGTCCATTTTTAAATCAGCTTACTTGCTTTCTTCTTGCTTTTTCATTGTTTGAGTTCTTTACGTATTTTGGATATCAATCCCTTATCAGATGTATGGTTTCTAGATATTTTCTCCAAATCCACAGGTTGTTTCTTCACTCTCATTTCCTTTGGGTCCAGAGCTTTTCAGTTTGATGAAATCCCATTTATCATTTCTGCATTTGATGCCTGTGCTTTTAAGATCAAATCTTAAAAAAATCATTGCCCAGACCAACGTCATGTAGTTTTCCTTATGTTTTCTTCTAGTAATTTTACAGTCTCACACTTAAGTGTTAAATTCATTTTGAGATGACTTTTGTACATGGTGTGAAGTAAGGGTCTAATTTCATCCTTCTTTATGTGAATGTCCAGTTCTCCATCACCATTTATTGATGAGACTGCCCTTTTCTCTTTGCTATTCTTGGCCCCTTTCTTGAAAATCAGTTAACTGTAAATACGTGGGTTTATTTCAGGGTTTTATTCTGTTCCATTGGTCTATGTGTCTTTTTTTATGACTGTACGATGCTGTTTTGGCTGTTACAGATTTATAATAGCTTGAAATCTGGTAACATGATACTTCATGTTACCAGAAGTATCATGATACATGATACTTCTTATTTTATTTTTGTTCAACATTGCCTTGTATAGTCCAGGTATTTTGTGGTTTCACATGAATTTCAGATTTTTTTTCTGTTTCTATGAAAAATGCCTTTCAGATTTTGTTAAGGATCGCATTTAATCTGTAAACTGTTTTGAGTACTATATTATATTTTAATAATATTGAGTCAATTCGTAAACATGGGATATCTTTCCATTTATTTGTGATTTTTATTTTTTTAATTTATTTATTCTACTTAGACATACATGATAGCAGAGTGCATTTTGATTCATTGTACACAGATGGAGCACAACTTTTCATTTCTCTGGTTGTATGTGAAGTCATACATGAAGCTAGGGCAATGATGTCTATCTCATTCCACCATCTTTACTGTCCCCATTCATCCTCCCCCTCCCTCCCCTTTGACCAAAATTCCTCCATTCTTCTTGTGTCCTCTCCCCCGTTACGGATCAGCATCCACTTATCAGAGAGAACATTTGGCATTTGGTTTTTTTGGGATTGGCTTACTTTGCTTAGTATGATGTTCACCTCCATCCATTTATAATCACAGCATTATGCAAATGCTGTGATTTTATTCTTATTGCGGAGTAATATTCCATTGTGTATATATACCACAGTTTATATACACAGTTTCTTTATCCATTCATCTATTGGAGGGCATCTAAGTTGGTTCCACGGTTTAGCTATTGTGAATTGAGCTGCTATAAAAAAATTTTTCTCATCAATTTATAGTTTTCAATGTATCGGTCTTTTACCTTCTGGGTTAAATTTATTTCTAAGTATGTTTATTTTTTATGGAGATTTTTTTGGACTCTTTTTAAAAATAGATTCACAGTTTGTTGTTAGTTTACAGGAATTCTACTCACTTTTGCATGTTTATTTTATACCCTACAACTTTACTGAATTTGTTGTTTTAATTATTTTTGGTGGATGGAGTCTTTAGGGTTTTCTCTATATAAGATCATGTCATCAGCAGAGACGATTTAACTTCTTCCCTTCCTACTTGAGACTCATCTTCTCAACACCCCATCTTCACAGAGGACGGAAGATGCAGGGAGTTAGAATCAAGAAGCTAAAGAGCAAACTGTGAGACCTTTATGATCAGTCAGACCTGCCTTCCCACCTCAGTTTTTTGATACATTAAATGAAGCAAAGAATGTTACCCATCTAAGAGGGTTGATGGTGATGAGAGGGAGAAATAAGCGATGGCGTCAACACACAGGTCAGTAGTTGGTTTCACCACTGGTCTTTCTAGCTTTGAGTGTCCATGACGTGCTCTTCTGCTCATTAAACAGGTTGCACTAGGGTGGGGTGGGGGGTCTGTTATTCTAAAATGCAGAAAAGTGCAAAAGCTTGATATTAGTGTTTCCGTAAATGTATTGTTAATTTATCAGAGAGATCATTCGGGATTGGAATTTTCTTTAGGAGAATTATTTTGTTTTTGGATTTGATTTCTTTCTTTCTCTTTAGATTTGATTTCTTTCATAGAAAACTATTCAGATTTTTCTCTTTCTTTCTTTTCTTTTTGAGATTGAACTCAGGGGTGCTTAACCACTGAGCCACATCCCCAGCCTTTTTGTTTTTAAATATTTGTTTTATTTGTTCTAATTAGTTAGTTAGAAAAATGTCAATAGAACACATTTTGACACTTCAGATGTAAATGGAATATAACTTCTTTTTTTAAAATATTTTTTTAGTTGTAGGTGGACACAATATCTTTATTTTTATGTGGTGCTGAGAATCGAACTCAGCACCCTCATGCATGAGGGGCAAGCGCTCTACCACTGAGCCACAGTCCCAGCCCAGGGAGTGTAACTTCTTATTCATCTGCTTGTTCATGGTGCAGCGTTCGCAGCCCATGGAATCATCATATTGGTTAGTCGTGTCTGACTCATTCTATTATCATTCCTACCTCCACGCCTCCTCCCCTCCCTTCACTTCCCTCTGTCTGGTCCAAAATACCTCTGTTCTTCCTCCCCCTTATTGTGAATTAGTGTCTGCAAATCAGAGAAAACATTCACCCAGCCCTTTTTTAAAAACAAAACAAAACAAAACATTATTTAGAGACAAGGTCTCGTTGAGTTGCTTGGGGCCTTGTAAAGTTGCTGAGGCTGCCTTTGAACTCATGATTCTCTTGCCACAGCTTCTCAAGCCACTTCTATGTCTTCAATTAGTATTTTTTAAAAGAAATCTGTCCATTTCATCTAATTTTGAAGTTTATTTATGCAGAGTATTCCTATCCTGTTATGTTCCAGATTCATAGTAATGGCCCCTTCTTCATTCCTGACCTGTGTTATTTGTGCTTTTCTTCATTTTTTCTTGATGAATCTCACTGAGTCATCAAAGTTACATTCCATTAAGGAGTCATTAAATATATATTCAAAGAACTGACTTCTGGGTTTCTTGATCTGTCTTGTTTTATGTTTGCTTTCTATTTCATTAATTTCTGTTATGTTATTGTCTTTGCTATATTGTTCTGTTTGATTCCTTCTTCTCCTCCTTCCTCTCCTCCTCTTCCTCCCTTTTTCTTCACGATATTGCAAATTGAACACAGGGCCTCATACCTGCTAGGCAAGAGCGCTACAACTGAGCTACACCCATTTCTTTAAAAAAAATTATTTCAATACAAGGTCTCACTAAATCGCCCAGGCTGGTGATCCTCCTGCCTCAGCCTCCTGTGTAGCTGGGATTACAGGTGTGCACCGCCATGCCTGACCGGCCTTTCACACCTTTTTCTAATTTATTGTGATTATGATATCTCAAAGCTTTTTCAACTTTTAGATGCTAATATATGCCTTCAAAACAGTAAGATTTCCTCCTACACATAGCATTAGATGGGTCTCTAAAATTTTTAACAGTTTTATTGAGATGCCACTTAAACACAATAGTTAGTGTATGATTCAATGACTTTTAGTCATGGAGTTGTACCAGCACCACCACAATCCCGTGTTAGATCATTTCTCAATCCTTTGTAGTCATTTGTCACTCCTAGCTATACCTGCAGGCCACCACTGATCTGCTTTCTGGCTCCACACAGTTGCCTTTTCCAGATAATTCTTCTGTGTCCTCGGGTCCAGTTTTCTCCTTCTTAGTGCATCTTTCCAATGTGCATCCATGCTCCATCTGCATTGATCCGCAGGTCACTCCTTTTGATTGCTGAAGAGCCTTCCTTGGATAGGAGCTTATTCATCCGCTCACCTGTTGATGGACATTTGCGTTGTTTCCAGTTTGAGGCTATTATTTACGTATGAATTTCTATTACTTATATGCCATTATATTCCTATGTTCACGTATTTTAATATGCTCATTTGTATTATTTTTAGGAACTTGCATTCATGTGCAAGTCTGTTTTTGTGTGGACATAAGTTTGCATTTGTCTCTGGTAGATTCCTAGGAGTGGAGTTGCTGAGCCATATGGTAGATGTACGTTCAACTTCTGATGAAACTGCCCAATTGCTTTACGCAGTGGCAGTACCATTGTGTGCTCTCACCAGCAAGGCGTGAGAGTCCCAGGTTCCCTGTCTTGTCAGCACTTGATATTGTCTGATTCTTTGATTATAGTCATGCCAGGGGATGGGCAGTTGTAACTCAGCATGGTTGGTTTTAATTTTCACTCCTCTAATAACTACATGGAGCAACTTTTCATGTGCTTTTTAGTCAACTACATGTTTTCTTTGGTAAATGCCTATTTAAGACTTTTGTCATGGTGGAAATAGGGTAACTCATTTGTTTATATATTAAGTTGCAAGAATTCCTTATGTATTCTGGATTCAAATTCTTTACCAGACAAATGATTTACAAATATTTTTCCTATTTATAGCACATGTACACACACACACACACACATACACATGCATGCACACACATGGAGTTTTAAGTTTTAGATGCACAGGAAAATTGCAAAGATATTACAGAAAGTTCCCATACATCCTTGGCTCAGTTTACAGCATTCTTAACACCTTGTGACACATTTGTTACAATCACTGAACCAATATCAATACATTCTTATTAACTAAAGACTGTACTTACATTTCAATGAGAGTATTTTTTTTTTTTTTTTACCTAATGTCCTTTTTCCTGCCCTGGAATCCCATCCATTTCCAAATTACATTCTGTCATTGTGTAATTCAGCTCCTCTTGTGACGGTTTTTCTGACTATCCTTGTTTTCGATTACCTGGTAGTCAAATATTCTGTAGGACATCTGTCTTCTGGGATTCATGTGCTTTTCTCATGAGTCAGCTGAGGTTCTGAGTTCTTCAGAGGGTGACCACAGAGGTCAAATCTGTCCTCATCACATCACATCAAAGGTAGGTAGTATCAACCTGACTCATCACTGTTGACATTGACCTTGATCCCTTGGCAGAGGTGATGTTTATCAAGTTGCTTCACTGTAAAGTTATTATTTCCCCCCCTTTGTCCATTCTGTGCCTTTGGAAAGATCCCTATACTTAAGGACGGGGAATTAAGCTACATCCCCCTGAAGGCTGAGTATTTGCATAAATTATTTGAAATTCTTCTGCATGAAGGATTTCTTTCTCCTTCCCAATTTATTTATTCAATAATTGATTTATGTCAGTATGGACATGTGGATATTTATTTAATAGCTTGAATTATAATCTAATGTGTGTCTGTGTGTACACACCACTATAATCTATAATAGTACTTTATTTTTTTGTTCAAATTGATCCAACTTTGGACATCAGGAGCTTCTTCTGTTGACTCTCTCTTCCATTGACATACTCCAGCATTGAAGGGGTTTTTAAAGTACTTCCTAATGCCAGTGTGACGGCACACACCTGTAATCCCAGTGGCTTGGTAGGCTGGGGCAGGAGGATTGAGAGTTCAAAGCTAGCTTCAGCGACTTAGCAAGGTCTTGATCAACTCAGCAAGACCCTGTCTCCTAAAGAACATATAAAAAAGTGCTGGGGATGTGGCTCAGTGGTGAAGTGTCTCTGTGTTCAAATCCTGGTGTAAAGTACTCCTTACTTTCTAGCAACGTAAGATGCTCCAGGGTCATCTTACGTATTTGGCACCCTGATCTTAGAATCAGCGATTTCTCTGAGGAGTCTTGGTTGCTTTTGTTGGAGAATGGACTTAGAAACCAAGGTCTTGGTGCTCTGTGTGTTCACTGCTACTGAGGTACCCTTGCTCATAGACCCTTTCTGATGGCTGAGCAAGGGAATACATGCATGTACACCAACTTGCTTACATACACACATCTATAGGCATTTACCTATGTAATCATCTCTATCTATATTCAGCTGAGCCTGAGTTCACACTGGTATCACCAATCTAAGCCACAGATCATTTTAGTTTCCTCTTTCTTGTCTAGAATTACCCTCCACCCTCCACATAATTTGGCTAATTGTTTAATACAATGGCATCTGAATGGTTAACCCCTCCTGCTGCAGGGAAACAGCTGTAGTGACTGAATGCAGTGCTCTGGTGGCCACCTGCTTACCTTTGGCCTTTACACATTCCATCACTCCCAGAGGGTCTTAGGTCAGCAACCCTATCCCTCAGTGAAGTCCCTTCATACTTTCGTAATACGATCGGGTGGTTTTGCCATACTTTACTCTCTGTCCTGAGATCTTCCAGGTCCTAAATGATTTTTTTTTTTTTTTGCTTGCCTGTTTTCAGGTTCCTATTTTGTGCTGTAAAGTTCTATGGGTTTTGACGAATGCTGAATGACGAATGTGTCACTTACCAACATTACCTCGTCATGCCGAACACTTCCATCACCCTGTGTTCCCCCGTCCAGCCCTTCCCTCTTCCCCAGGAACTCCTGACAAGGACGGTCTTTTTGCTATCACCAGGGTTTCGGCTTGTCCAGAAGGCCCTGCAGCTGGATTCATGCAACACGCAACCTTTCAGACTAGCTTCTTTTCTTAAAAAAGTTAAAAAATGTATTGGTTCTTTTCAGTTACATAGGAAAGCAGAATACATTTTGATATGATTATATAAGCATGAAAAATGTCTTATTCTAGTTAAGATCCCCTCCTTGTGGATGCACGTGATGGTGAGATTCACTGTGTTGTTTCCTATAAGCACATGGGAAGTTATGTCGGTTTTATTCCATTGTCTTTCCTTTTCCTATCCTTGCTTCTTTCCACCCCCCGTCATCTAATCCATTGAGCTTCTATTCATCCCCTCCCGCCTTGTGTGTTAGCTTTCACACATCAGAAGAAACATTTGATCTTTGGTGTTTTGGGACTTGCTTATTTCACTTAGCATGACAGTCTCCAGGTCCACCCATTTACTGGCAAATGTCATAAAGTCATTCCTCTTCACGGCTGAGTAATACTCCATTGTACCACATTTTCTTTATCCATTCATCCATTGAAGAGCACCTAGGTTGGTGCCATAGTTTGGCTATTGTGAATTGAGCTGTTACAAACATCGACATGGCTGCATCACTGTAGAATGCTGATTTTTAAGACTAGCTTCTTTCACCCAGCACCATGCATTTATGGCCGCTCCACATCTCTTGTGATCCGACAGATCCTTTCTTCTTATCTCTTTATCTTGATTGCTGAATGACATTTCTTTGTCTGCATGTACCACCATTTGTTTATCCACTCACCTGCTGAAGGAAATCGTGGTTGTTCCCAGTTTTGGGGGATTATGAATAAAACTGGTATAAACATCTGGATATGGGCTTTTGTATGGGTAGCATTTTCAAGTGGGTAGGGTAAATACCTCGGATGATTATTGCTGGCTATCAGACTGTTTCACTCTGTAAGAAACTGTGGTTTGGGGGCTGGGGTTATGGTTCAGTGGTAGTGTGCTTGCCTAGCATGTGTGAGGCACTGGTTTTGATCCTCAGCATCACATAAAAAAAAAATAAAGATATTCTAGCTGGGCGTGGTGGCGCAAGCCTGTAATCCCAGCACTTAGGGAGGCTGAGACAGGAGAATCACAAGTTCAAAGCCAGCCTCAGCAAGGGCAAGGCACTAAGCAACTCAGTGAGACCCTGTCTCTACATAAAACACAAAATAGGGCTGGGGATGTGGCACAGTGGTCGAGTGCCCCTGAGTTCAATCTCCAGTACGAAAAAAAAAAAAAAAAAGATATTCTGTCCACCTACAACAAAAAATAAATATTTAAAAAAAAAAAGAAAAGAAACTGTGGTTTATCCAATTTATCATTTTTGGGGACAGAGAAGGAGCCCAACTGGAGGACTATGTTCAAGACAATGAAAAGAGTTTTTTCTTTTTTCTTTTCTTTTTTTGCAGTGCTGGGGCTTGAACTCAGAGCCTCGTGCCTGTTAGATAATTGTTCTACTGCTGAGCTGCAACCCTGCCTGAAAAGAGGATTTGGTGGGTTGAACAGCCTGTTCTGGTTTTGTCTGGAAACTTCCTTAATTCTAGCAAGAAAGTCTGCCTCTGTGACTTCCGGTTATAAAACTCAAATTCCTATGTCATAGGACCCTTGCTTTCCCAGGCAGACTGGGATGGCCAATGACCCTCATTTGGATACAGAAGAATCAATAAATTCTCAAGCAATGGTGTGTTAGCTGGAAGGGAAATGATCACCTATCCATCTATGAATCTATCTGTCCATCTATCTCTGTTTTAATAAGAAAGCCATGACAAGTGTGTTCATATCCTGACAGAAAAAAGCCCAGTGATGGAAGACATGCAGGGTCTGCAGGAGGAGAGAAGAGCTGGGCGGTGACTTTGAGCGAGCGAGAGGAACGCAATCCTGGCATAGTAGAGGGCTGGCTTCCGTGAGGACAGGGCAGGCCACCTAGTGCAACAGGAGGGACAGCAGGGGCCTGAGTGGTGGTGGGTGGCCAGCAGGGGACCTCCTGTATTTCGCCAGTGCAAGAGGCAGTGAGGTCATCAGCTGAGAGGGATTTGGGACCACAGGCCTGGGAGGCAAAGGCACTTGGAGGAAGGCCTGCCGTGTCCATGTGGGACAGCGGGGCATGAGAGGCTGCAGGGGGGCTGCCCTCCAGGATCCCGGCTGTCTGTGGCATTAGTGATCTTGAGGTGAAGATGAGGGCAGCGTGTGTGCATTTCACTAGCCACACGCAGTGGCTGGAGCTCGGAATAGGGAGAGGGCTGGAAGGCTTGGCCAAGGGGCTTCGATAGAGCCAGAGAGGAACAGAGGATCTGAGGATGGGATGGATGCCGGAGGAAGCGAGGACGGGGGAAGGAGGAAAGCAGAGAGACAACCAGAGGTGTCGCTAGGTTGCACCTCCCGGTGGGGTTGACAGATGGCTGTAGCTGGGTGTGACAGGGACAGGCTGCAAAGAAAGGAGGCTGGGGGGCTGGGGCTGTGGCTCAGTGGTGGGGCACTTGCCTGGCATGTGTGAGGCCCTGGGTTTGATTCTCAGCACCACATATAAACAAATAAAATCCATTGACAACTAAAAATATATATATTAAAAAAAAACCAAGGAGGCCGAGTGGAACAGTGGAGCATGTAGAGGTGGCTCACAGGACAGTGTCCCTGCAGAGATCACGATGGCGTCCAGGTTCCCATGTTCTCACCCACTGGCAGCACCGCCCTTTGCCTCAGGCCGCCGCCTCCTTCCTCCTCTCCTACAGTGAGGCAGACTCAGCCACCACCGGGCTGCTTGCAACTCCCTCTGCCACACGTGCCAGTGAGGA
>PVHX01017669.1:0-39267 GCA_004024805.1 Geosciurus inauris | reverse complement strand
TTGCCCAACATACAGAATAAGGATAGAATTTTAAAGGCCACGCGAGAGAGGAACCAGATTACATACAAAGGGAGACCAATTCGTATCTCAGCAGATTTTTCAACCCAGACACTAAAAGCCAGAAGATCATGGAATAACATATTCAAAGCCCTAAAAGACAATGGATGCCAACCAAGAATCCTATATCCAGCAAAATTGACCTTCAGATTTGATGATGAAATAAAAACCTTCCATGATAAACAAAAGTTAAAAGAATTTACAGCAAGAAAGCCTGCACTACACAGCATTCTTGGCAAAATATTTCATGAGGAAGAAATGATAACCAACAATGGAAATTTACAAAGAGAGGAACATGGATGGAGTTGGAGAATATCAAGCTAAGTGAAGTAAGCCAATCTCAGAAAACCAAATGCCGAATGTACTCATTGATAAGTGGATGCTGATCCATAATGTGGGAAAGGACATGGGAACAAAGGTGGATCTCCGTTCACAGGGGTGTAAGGGGGGAGGGGGCATGGGGACAGCAAGGGTGATGGAATATGATAGTCATAATAACCCTAACTTTATGTATGACTGCATATATGATGTGATTCTATACAACTTACAACTAGAGAATTGATATGTTATCCTCTATCTATGTACAATGAGTCAATTTACACTGTCAACATGTAAGCCTAAATAAAACAAGAATAAAAATTTAAAAAAAAAAAAAGAAAAGAAAAGAAAAAGAGGATCAGTGGAACTTTTTAAATTAGACACTGTAGTGAAGGGAAGGGGTATGGGCGTAGGAAAGACAGTCCAATGAATCGGCATTAT
The DNA here is from genome assembly GCA_004024805.1 of Geosciurus inauris. NCBI lineage: Eukaryota > Metazoa > Chordata > Mammalia > Rodentia > Sciuridae > Geosciurus > Geosciurus inauris. Next base: position 38,451 of record PVHX01017669.1, on the reverse strand, counting down.
TACCCTATGTGCCTATGTGCAATTATGATTGCACAGGAATGGTGTAACTCTATACCATGTACAACCAGAAGAATGAGAGGTTATACTCCATTTACATATGATGTGTCAAAATACATTCTACTGGCATATATAACTAATTAGAACAAATTAAAAAAATAAATTAGAGGCTAATAATATATTTCTCAATTATTATTCTTCAACACTTCCACATGAACTTGTTGAACAACTAATTACAATTCTCTGAGATCTGATAGGTAAGGCAAATAGGTTTTGAGGAAGAAAAGTAAACAGCACTGTTTATTGTAGTGGTCTTTGAGAGTAAGACAAGTAGGGTCTGAGATAAGGGTGTAGAAATGGGAACTGTTTTCTCACAATCAAACATAACAATTTTTCCTAAAACTAGGCTTCTGTACAACTTGATTCCTCTCACAAGCTTTAAATGTCTTCTGTCACGACCTTGTATTTATCCCAAGGAACTGAAATTTAGAAAGGAAATTTGCTTTTGTTCTCATTTTAAATCAGTGGATATAGTATTTGCTCAGACACTAGCCGAGAAAGAATGGATTGAAGACCAAACCAGAGCCCGAGGAAGCCTGTGTTCCAGATTCAACTCCTGTTGACAGGAAATGGTTGATTATGCTTTGGTTCTCAAGATCTCCTGAAGAGCTCCTTGCTTTTCAATTTCTGTTTTTAAAGTACCTGAGCCAAAACAACGACAAATTTGATTTTTAAAATAGGATCAGTGACAAACGCTGAAATGCCAAGTCAAAATGTACAGGATACGACCAAGGAAAATGCAAGAAGGAATTTGGAAGGCAGATTAGGGTATGTGAGCCCAAATCTGTGCCTGCCAACTGCTCTCAATAAACTGTGCTGAGGTCAAAGGAAAAAAAAAATTTGGTAGGAAACATAGAATACTAACCTGTAGAAAAATCAGAGATGAAGATCTGATTTTTGCTTTAAAGAATTTTTTTAACATATCAGGGGAGTAAACTCATTTGTAAATAAATGGAAGAAAAAATAAGGTTGGCACTTTTGAAGGGTTACTAACAAAGTACTTTATGAATAGAGAGCATGAATAATTTTGAGGAATAATCCCTTCTTTACTGAGGAGATACAATTTGAGGCACTAAAGAAGAAAAGGGGCAAGAACATCCCACAAGGGAGGAGCACAGAGATAGGGGTGTTATCCAAAGATGAAGCCTTTTCCTATCATGCTGCAAGGCCCTGGGTTCAGTCCCCTGCACTAGAGAGAGAGAGAGAAAGATAGAGAGAGAAAGAGAGAGAAACAGTGGGAGGGAAGTCATGTTAGTACAGAATATATACTTTAGAAATTGTGTTGTAGAATTGTTGCATGGCAAATCATCCAGGATAAACAGGGATCACATTACTGCAGATTTGGGGGGATAAAAGCTTAGAAAATATGTTTGGAGTCCAGAAGTGCAGAACCTTCATGAACGTGTTAAGGAATTTGGACTTTATTGAGGCAAGCAATGAAAAAGAGGCCTACCACAAATCAGTAAGACCAAAACTGGCATTGAAATGGAGGATGAAGCACAGAAGGAAAATAGTAAGTTATACAATAACCAGTTTGTATATAAAAATGCTGTCAATGTATGTATGCTATTAGATTGCATAATATATATAGTATCATAAGATAAAACCATCCAAAATTTCAAACTGCTATATTTATTTAAGCTGATTTATAGTTTAATTTATAAATTATCTATTATTGACCATGGAAAAAATGAAGTCGATATATTATAATTAGTTTCCATTCTGCCTTGTTTTATTCTGGAAAGAATTTTCAGGGCTGACAAGAGTATTTAAAATTAAAAAGTACACAGGTCTTAAGGCAATGAAAAAACAAAGCTGAGTCATGACTTTTCAGGTTCAAAACTAAATATAAGAGACACAATAAACAATATTAAAATGATAATAGCATCTAAACAGAATTATAGACCTAGCAATTACACTTTTGGTTATATGTCCCAAAGAATCGAAAGCAGAGAGCTGAACAGATGTCTGTACACCCACATTCACAGCAGCACTATCCATGATAGTTCAAATGTGGAAGCAACCCAAGTGCCTGTCCATAGATAAATGGATAAACAGAATGTCATATATACATACAATAGAATACCATTCAATTGTAAAAAGGAAAGAAATTCTGACACATTACTACATAGATGACCTTGAAGATTTTGTGCTAAGTGAAATAAGCCAGTCACAAAAGGACAAATATTATATGGTTCCACTTTTATGAGGTAGCCAGAAAAATCAAAAACACAGAGACAGAAAGTAAAATGGTGGATTCCAAGGACTCAGGGGGAGCAGTGAATGTGGAGTTATTATTTAATGCATACAGAGTTATAGCTTTGGAAAATGAAAAAGGTCTGGTGGTGCTAGTTGCACAGTGTGAATGTGCTGATCACAACTGAACCACACACTAAAAAATGGTTAAAATGATTAACTTTGTTATATATACTTTATCATAATTTTTAAAGTTTAAATCTTTAAAAAAAGTAACCATAACATCTTAATTGTTTTCAATCTTAATAGTGACTATTGTGGTTACAATCTGAAATGTCCCCCAAAGGCTCATGTGTTGAAGGTTTGGTCCTCAATGCAGCAATATTCAGAAGTGAGGCTTTTTGGAAGTGATTGGATTGTAAGGGTGCTAACATCATCGATGGATTAATCCATTGATGGATTTATAGCTGAGTGGACTTTTGAGAGATAGTGGAAACTATAGGAGATGGAACATATTAAAAGAATTTTTAAGTTCCAGCGAGAATAGAAATCATATAAACACTGGAAAATACATATACAAGCTAACTATTCTCTGAGACATTTTCCAACAAGTCTTTTTTTTTTTTTTAAACTACTAAAGATCAAACCCAGGGCCTCATACATGCAAATAAGCACTCTACCACTGAGCTACATCCCCAGTCCACTTTCCTATAAGTCTTAGCAGGAATGTGTTTATTTAATCTTCATACAACTCTGCCAGGTAAATAGTGCTACTGGCTACAATATATAAGATAAAGCAACTGCAAAATTTCAATACCTTGTCCAAGGGCACTCAGCAAGAGAGTGAATTATGGAGCTGTCAGCACAGCTTCAGCATCCATTCTCCTAATCAGCAGGCTCTGACATGAAAAGATTATATTTTTTAGTTGTGTTAGTCAACTTTCTGTTGCTGTGACAAAATACCTGAGATGATCAATATATAAGAAGGAACGATTTATTTTGGTTCATGATTTCAGAGGTTTTGGTCCATGGTCACTTGGCTCCCTCCCTCACTTTGGGCCTGTAGTAAGGCAGGACATCATGACAGGAGCATGTGGTGGACAAAGGCTGCTTACTTCATGGGAGCCAGGAAGCAAAAGACAGAGGGAGTTGCCCTGGTCCTCATATACCCTTCAAGGACATATCCCCAATGACCTTATATCCTCCCAGAAAGCCCCACGTCCTAAAGTTTCTACTACCTTCCAACAGCACCACAGGCTAGCAACCAAGCATTTAACACATGAGACTTTAGGGAACACTCCAGATCCAACTATAATAAGTTATTTCCAGTTTTTCCCTGACTTCTCTGGTTGATCTTCACTGGGACCATCTCTTCTCTGGGACTATCTTTTTTTCACCTGCTCCTTAGACACTGCTGTTCCTCTAGTAATCACTGTAGGGAAAGAACATGTGAGCAGCAGAATTCCAAGACAGCAACCAAGAATTCCCTTCCCGATTGTACATGCCCTGCATAATCCCTGTGATTATAAATATTATGGATTTTATTCTGTGATGAGGTTAAGTCATGTTACACAGTTTACTTCAAGAAAAAGAGATTATCTTTGTGAGCCTAATCATATTACATGAGTTTGTTGTTGTTGTTTGCAGTACTGAAGACTGAACCCAAAGAGGCTTTTATTTCTGAACTACATCTCTAGGCTTTTTTATTTTTTGTCTTGAAACAGGATCTCCCTAAGTTGCTTAAGGCCTCGTCAAGTTGCTAAGGTTGACCTCGAACTTGTGATCCTCCTGCTTCAGCCTCTGGAGGTGCTGGGATTACAGCTTTGCACCACTGCACCTTGCTATCTGAGATTTTTTAAAGCAAGGAATTTTTCTCAGTCTGGTCCCAGGAGAAGAAACCATAGAGACATGTTCTGGAAGAAAACAACATTCATTTATTTTGTGGATGGCATATGGCAATGGGTGGCGTCAAGAAGTTAAAAACAGTCTTCCATCCAAACAGGGAAACAGGTCAGTCCTACAATTGCAAGGAAATTAATCCTGCCAATTGGCGGGGAGCTTGAAAGAGGATTAGGAACCCAGATAATATCATAGCCCTGGCCAACACCTTGATTTCTGCTGTGCAACGCTGAGTGGAAGTCCAGCCATGCATTGCCTGTACTTAATCCATGGAACTGTGAACTAATAATGCTGCTGCTTTAAGTCACTCAATGGATGGTATTTTTCTACACAGTAATATAACATTGATACAGGAGGTGATAATGGTGAAATATATTTTGATGACTAAATTAACCATGTAACTTTCACTCCCTTTTTTTACAGTGAATAAAATCTTTAAGAAATAAAATCATGTTTTTATTTTGTAAACATAAAGCATGTGAAATACTTGATCCCTTTTCCTATGGGGAAAATGTTTTTATAAGTATTTCAGTTGTCAACAGGAATATTCATATTTCCAGATATTCTTTCCTTAGTAAGAAAATGTTATGACATTATTGATTGACCCTAAAGATGAAATATAAAAGACAGAATTCTGAGTGACCTGAAATGTATTTCTATTTGGTTTTGTTTTTCACTTATTTCAGCTAATTCTGCAAAATTATCTAAAGCCAACATTTTTCTTTTCATTCAGAAAAGAACAGGTGGAGAGTGAACAGAGAAACCAAACAGCACATCCCAAGGGCCCTTTGTTTCTCTGCAGGACCCTCAGAGACAAGACTTGAGAAAGGCCACAGCCAGACCGTCTTGGCCCTGGTTGAAAAAGATGTCTCAGCACTGATGGGTTAATTGATTTTTACTTCTCTTCCTTTTCCCCTCTTGAGGGTTTGAAGGTATACTTTTTTTTTTTTTAATTTTTTTTAGTTGTAGATGGACACAATATATTTATTTATTTTTATGTGGTGCTGAGAATCGAACCCAGTGCCTCACGCATGCAAGGCAAGCGCTTTACCACTGAGCCACAATCCCAGCCCCTGAAGGTATACTTTTGATGGGAATAAAATAAAACCTTAAAGTGTTATCCTTTAAAATGTTAACTTTGAGAGTCACTTGTTCTTAAATGCTGGTTGCTGATGCTCTCTGGTTCCTTTTCTTCTGGTGCTGACAGTTGATTTTAATAGCTATTAAAGTGATGGATTTTAAAACAAACTACAGAATGTTATGACTTCAACATGGCTTGAGTGTATCCCTCAAAGTCTCACATACTAGAAGCTTGGTCCTCAATGAGCAATGCTGAGAAGTGGTAGAACCATTAAGAGGTGGACCCTAGTGCTGAGTGATTAGGTCCTGAGAGACACTGCCCTATACAAAAATTAATGTAGTCCTTGTAGGACCCCCCAGTCAGTTCTCCCAAGAGTAAGTTGTTATAAAAGGGCCAACCTGACCTCTGAATTCCTCTGGCTTCTAGCTTCACCATGTGATCTCTTCTTATACACACTTCTACCATGTGACACTGTCTGCCATGAGACTCTCACCAGACCTCAGCAATGGTAATGCCATGCTCTTGAATATCCAAAACTGTGAGCTAACCAAATCTCTTTCCTTTATACATTACCCAGCATCAGACATTTTGTTATAGCAACAGAAAATGAACTAAGACATAGAGAAATGGTCAAAGTAGGCTATTTAACTTATTATACTTTGAGGTTTTAGGCTTTATTAGCATTGGAAAAAAAATTCTTTCCAAAGAGTCTTAACCTATTGGCATTTCAACATCGGTGCTTGCTCCAGTCAGCTTTTTCACTGCTGTGACTAAAAGACCTGACCAGAATAATTGTATAAGAGGAAAAGTTTATTTGGGGGCTCATAGTTTCAGATGTCTCAGTCCATAGACAGTCAGCTCCATTCCTGGGGGCTCAAGGTGAGGCTGAACATCATGGCAGAAGAGTGTGGTAGAGGAAAGAAGTTCACATGATGACCAGAAAGCAGAGAGAGACACTCCACTCACCTGACACAAAATATATACTCCTTTCTAGATTACAGAATGAATTGAATAAAGATTCTTTTTACATTAAAAAAAAATATATATATATATATATGCTCCAAAGGCACACCCCCAATGACCCACCTCCTCTAGCCACACCCTATCCACCTTCAGTTACCACCCAGTTAATTCCATCAGTGGATGAATTCACTGATTGGGTTAAGGCTTTCATTATCCAATTATTTCTCCTCTGAATCTTCTTGTATTGTCTCACATGTGAGCTTTTGGGGGGGCACCTCACATTAAAGCCATAACAGTGCTTGAAACAAAGTCTCAGTTACTAATAAAATTTTCATTGTCTGTTTTGCCATCTCTTATATGATGAATAAATGATTAAATGAATGAATCGTTATTTGCAATATTTATTTGCAATTTTTGCAATCATTATGTAATAATTGCAAAAATTGCAAATAAGTCATCATGTATCATTATTAAAATCCCATGTTCTAACAAAATTATTCTCTGATGAAGTTACATTATCTTTACTAAGAGAACAAAATTTTAATCTGCAATTTATTGCTTGAAAGTGATTCCAGAAAAAGATGGTTTTTATTCAGTTCATTTTATTTAATACTACTTAAAGAAATATTTTATGAAAGTATTAAGGTGATCACTAAAATCAGACAAGTAAACAAAAACACAATAAAACTTTACTTAAAAAATGCAAAACAAGTTTTTATAAAATATATATCAACCATAATAAAAATTTTAACCATACTTTATTTTATTGGAAAGAAGATACTTTTGATAGGAAAACAAAATCTAGTGTTAGGTGGTTGTTTTCCTATAAAGATATGCATTATTAATTTCAAATTTGAATTAAAATAATAATAAAACTCCGTCAAGTTTTCCCTTAATGAAGAACTGGTTGATTGCAGAGAGTTATGCAAGTAGAATATGTAACCTAAAATAGTGGTTCTCAACCCATTTAAGTCACAGCATCTGCCATAGTTTGAATATTCCCTCCAAACCTCATACTGAAATTTAATTGCCATCATGACAGTACTAAAAAGGGAACTTTTTTGAAGTGGTTTGGTCATGAATGTTCTGTCCTCATGAATAACTTATCTTTAGGGAGAGTTAATTATAATGGGAGTTGCCTGCCAATAAAAAGGTAAGGTCAACCCCATTCTCTGTCTCTCTCTCAGGAGCTCACTTGCCCTTCTGCCTTCTACCACGGGATGACACAGCAGGAAGGCCCTAGCTGGATGCTGTCCCCTTGACATAAGATTCCCCAGCCTCTAGAACTATGAGATATAAATGTCTTTTTATAAATTATCCAATCTTTGGGATTCTATATTACAATAGAAAACTGACTAAAATAGTAACCTTCTAACGCTGATGAAAATATTGCTTTTTTCTCCAGAAAAATTATATATCTATATAATTTTGCATATACAATGTTTAATTGATAATGTGTGCATCTATTTTGAATAAATGCATAACTTGATAAACAAGGATTCATTTTCCAAACGTTGTAAATATAATTTTTTTTATGACAGTAACAAATTGGCATTTTAAAAATTTAGTTCATTTAAAACTGTCTGGGAAGGCAAAGACACATGAAGGAAAGAAAACTACAAACCAGTATCCCTGATGAACAAAGATGCAAAAGTCCTTAATAAAATATTAGCAAACTGCATCAAAAAGCACTCCAAGAAGAAAGTGCACCATGACCAAGTGGATTTAATGCTAGGGATGCAAGATTGGTTCAACATATGCAAATCAATAAGTGTAATTCACCATATAAATAGAATTAAAGACAAGAATCATACGATTATCTCAATAGATACAGAAAAGGCCTTTGATAAAATCCAGCATCCATTAATGTTAAAAATTCTGGAGAAACTAGGAATAGAAGGAACTTACCTCAATATTATAAAGGCTATATATGACAAATCCAAAGCCAAAATCATGCTTAACAGAGAAAAATTGAAAGCACTTACTTTAAAACCAAGAATAAGACAAGGATACTCACTCTCACCACTGTTGTTCAGTATAATTCTTGAAACTCTAGCTAAAGCAATCAGGCAAGAGAAAAAAATTAAAGCAATACAAATAGGAAAATAAAAAGTTAAATTATCTTTATTTGCTGATGACATGATCCTATATCTAGAAAGCCCAAAAATCTCCACCAGAAGACTTCTAGAGCTAATAAATAAGTTCAGCAAAGTAGCAAAATAAAAGATCATCATTCATAGATCAACACTGATAAATCAACAGCTTTTCCTATACTTCCTATAGTTCAATAATGAGTCTACTGAGAAAGAAATCAGGAAAACTATATCATTTACAATAACATCAATAAAATAAAACACTTGGGAATTAATCTAAGGAGCTGAAAGGTCTCTACAATGTACACTATACATTGTATACTATAGAACACTGAAGAAAGAAATTGAAGACGACACAAGAAGATGAAAAGACCTCCCATGTTCTCAGTTAGACAGAATTAATATTCTCAAAATGGCCATACTACCAAAAGTTTTATACATATTTAATGAAATCCCTATCAAAATAGCAATGATATTCTTCACAGAACTACAAACACAGTCCTAAAATTCACTTGGAAGAATAAGAGACGCAGAATAGCTAAAACAATCCTGAGCAAGAAGAGTAATACAGGAAACATCACAATTCCTGACCTCAAATTGTATTACAGTGCTATAGTAATAAAAACAGCATGTTATTGGCATCAAAATAGACATGAAGATCAATAGAATAGAGTTCTTGAACTGAGACAAACCCACATAGTTACAGTTATCTGATACTTGACAAAGGTGCTAAAAATATTTTTTGGAGAAAAGATAGTCCTTTAAATAAACCGTGCTGGAACCCTATATATCCCATATGTAGAAAAATGATATTTTTTTAAAAAAAGAAAATTAAAAAAAGAAAAATGAAATTAGATCTCTATCTTTCACCCTGCACAAAAGTCAAATTAAAGTAGATCGAAGACTTAGGAATTAGACCTAAAACTTTGCAACTGCTAGAAGGAAAAACATAGGCTCAATACTCCAACATATTGGTGCAGACACCAACTTCCTCAATAAGACCCCTAAAGTTCAAGAAATAAAATCAAGCATCAATAAGTAGAACAGCATCAGATTAACAAGCTTCTAAACAGCAAAAGAAATTATTAAAAGTGTGAAGAGAGAGCCTATGAAATGAGAGAAAATCTTTGCCAAATACTCCTCTGATAAAGGATTAATATCCAGAATATATAAAAATGTAAAAAGCTTAACACCAAAAACAAACAAACCAAACAACCCTATCAGTTAATGGGCAAAAAACTAACCAGACATTTCTCAAAAGAAGAAATACAAATAACCAACAAACATATGAAAAAAAAGTTCAACTTCTCTAGCAATCAAGGAAATGCAAATTAAAACTAAATGGAGATTTTATCTCACTCCTCAGAATGACAATTTGCAAGAACACAAATAATAATAAATAGACATGAAGACCAATAGAATAGAATAGAAGACACAGAGATAAAGGATGTGGGGGAAAAGGTACTTCAAATTAGTGCAACCACTTTGGAAAGCAGTATAGAGCTTCCTAAAAAAAAAAAAAAAAAAAAAAAAAAAAAAAAAAAAAAAAAAAAAAAAAAAAAAAAAAAAAAAAAAAACTAGGAATGGTAAAATCAAATATATAAGGTTAAAGTTAAAATGTGTATGGTATGACAAAACAAAAACAAACAACAACAAAACTAGGAATGAAACTGCAGTATGACCTAACCATCCTACTCTCTGACATGCATCCAAAAAGAATTAAAATCAGCATACCATAGTGATTCAGACACATCAATATTTATAGTGGCACAATTAACACTGGTGAAGTTATGAAATCAGCCCAGGTGCTCTTCAATAGGTGAATGGATTAAGAAAATGTGGTATATATACACAATAGAGGTTACTTAGCCATAACGAAGAATAAAATTATGGCATTTGCTCATAAATAGATGAAAATGGAAAACATCACCCTAAAGTAAAATAAGCCAGACTCAGAAAATCAAGGGTTGAATATTTTCTCTCATATGCAAATATAGAGCAAAGTAAGGGGAAAAAGGTGTGGGGGGGATCAGATACCATAATAATAGAGAAAAGATCAGTGAAATAGAAGAAGGTTGAAGGAGAGGAATGGGAAAGGGGAGGAAATGCAAAATGGATTTGACAAAATTATGCTATGTGCATATATCAACATCATAGTGAATTACACATTTATGTATATCTATAAAGCACCAATCAAAAATAAAAAAGTAAATAAAAGGAAGAACGTTAGAGTAGAAGAAGAGGAATTCAGGTTGATTTTTAATTTCATTTTGTTGTCAAGGTATTTCCAGAATTTTTTTTCTGGGGGTGGGGTCGGTGGTAGTGGTAGTGGTGGTAGATAGCTTTTAAAAAAATTATTTTGACAGTTAACATTTAAAATACAGTATTTTCATAAGAGAAAAGCTCTTTTCATTTTGAGTAAAAAATGCTATATGATTATTAATAATTGTGTTGGTCAGCTTTTCATTCTCTGATCAAATACCCAAGAGGAACAACTTAGAGGAGGAAAAGTTTATTTGAGCTCACAGTTTCGGAAGTTCAGTCTGTGGTTGGCTGATTCCAGCTTTGGGCCCAAGGTGAGGCAGAACATCATGGTGGAAGACCACTGTGGAGGAAAGCTGCTCTGCTCATGGTAGCCAAGAAGTAGAGGCAGAGAGAGAGAAAGGAGCAGCAGAGAAAATGAATCCTCCTAGGACATGCCCCCAATGACCATCTGCTCCAGCAATGCCCCACTATTTACCACCTCACCAGTCCATTCAAATTAGGATGGATTGATCAGGTTACAGTTCTTGGCAGCCAATCATTTCACTTCGGAACATTCCTTTAGTAACATCAGAACTTTTGGGAGACACCTCATATCCAAACCATAACAATGATGTTAAGAAAATAAAAACTGTGATTTAGAAAAATTTTCCCATAATTACAGAGATTTACAAAATATAAATTATATATTATATAAAATATGTAAAATGGCATATATAAAGTAGGATTATGAATTCCATATACCCATCACCCAATCCTCTCCAATGGTTAGCTCTTGCTTGATATATATTCTACCAACTTCCCATCTCTCCTATTATTATTATTTAATAAAAATCACATATTTATCCTCTTAACTATTTTAAGTGTACAGCTTAGTAGTGTTAAGTATATTCACACTGTTGTGTTATAGAGCTATAGAACTTTTTCATCCTGAAAAAACTAAAACTCTGTAACTATTAAACACTAATTCCTCCTCTTTTCAAAATGCAACAGCAAGACAGGCATAGTATTGACATTCCTATTCCAAAAGGGAGAAATTGGCAAGAAGAAATCAGTAACTGTTCCTAAGTAAGCCCCAAAACCAACAGGGAAACCCCTACATCTTAAAGCTGGAGAATCATCTTTGACTTCATGCCCTGCATTCTGGGTACACTCAGGGAGGAGCTGGGTCTCCACGTCTCAGACAGCCCCTCCCCTATAGCTTTGCTGGGCTAAATCCATGAAATATTTCTCACAGGTTTATGTCTTATGTTTGTAGCTCTCCCAGGCTGGAGTTGCATGCTGGTGGTCCTATAATTCTGGGGTACTGAGGGCTTCTCCACTTCCACAGCTGTAGTAGGCATTGCCCAGTGTCAGACTCTCTAGGGTGGCTCTGATCACACATTTCCACTTGGCATTGCTTTGGTAGGGGCTCTCTGTGGTGGTTCCACACCTGCAACAAGTCTCTGCTTGAGTTCCCAGGTGGTCTGCAACATCCTTTGAAATCTAGGAAAAAGTTGCCCTGTCCCCACAGCTCCTGTACCCTGCTTGTGTGCAGCCAGCACCACATGGACATTGTCAGGGTTTATAGCTCATGCCTTCTGAAGTGGCTGCACAAGTCACATGGTGTCCCACTTCAGCCAAGGCTGGGTGGTCAAAGGGAGCTGTGCCGGACACTCAGGAGCAGAGACTTGAAGCACTGTAGAGCAGTGAATGCTGAGGTGTCACAGGTAGTCTTTGGAAACCTTGCCCTCAAAGTCCTAGCTTGCCTTCAAAGTTTCTCAAAATCCCTCAGGGTCATCCTCGCATGATCTTGATGAACAGCATCTGGCTCCTTTCTGTTCATATGAATCTCCTTAACAAAAATTGTCATTTGGTGCCACCTTTTATTTTCTCTCCTAAAGATCTCTTCACACTTTACTTCAACAGGTTATGAATTTTTCAAAAAATTTCATTCAGCTTCTCTGGTAATAATAATTTGTCTTCAAATAATCTCTTTCTTCTCACATCTTACTGTGGCCAGGCAACTCCTTCTATTCTATTTAGAAATTTCTTCCACCAGATAGTCTAGTTTATCACTTTTAATTTCTGGCTTCCGTAAAGTCCTTAAGCATGGACATAACTCATTCAAGTTCTTTGCCACATAGTAACAAACATAGCCTTTATTTTATTTCCAATGCTTTGTTCTTCATTTCCTTCTGAAACTTTGTCAAAATGGCCTTTACCATGCACATGGCCACCAAAATTCTTCTCACAATTTAAGTCATCTCTAAGAAGATTCAGACTTTCTCTCCAGTTCTGCCCTTCTTTTCAGCTTTCACAAGAATAACCCTTAATGCTCTGCTCATGAAAATACTGGCCTTTTCTACCATGCTCCTTCAAATTCTTCCAGCCTCTACCCATTATTCAGTTCCAAAACCACATACACATTTTCAGGGATTTGCTATAGCAACAGCCCACTTCCTGGCACCAAATTTTTCCTCTTAAGCCTGTTTTCTGTTGCTATAACAGAATAACTGACACTGAGTTATTTATAAAGAAAAGAAATTTATTTCTTATAGTTCTGAAGACTGGAAAGTTCAAGTGCATTGCACCAGCATCTGGCAAGTTCATATCTTGCCATATCTTAACATGGTAGAGGTTACCCCTGGTGAGGAAGCACACAAGAGAGACAGAGATGGCAGGAGTAAGCAATAGAACTTTAAAGAAAGAGTTTGCTTTTATAACAAAGCACCACCTTGATAACTAACCCATAACCAAAGTAATGTCAGTAAGCCATTCATGCATGAGGTTGGAGCCCTAGTGACTTCACTGTGCCTTAAAGGTCCCACCTCCCAATATTGTTACAGTGGCAATTATATTTTAATATGAGTTTTGGAGAGGACATTCAAACCATAGCACCAAGTTAGACCATTTCATATTAAGTCAAGGCCCAAATACAACATTATATACACCGGGTAGTCATCATGTTGCATGATACATAGTCAAACAGAGGGTATAATCAAAGAAGCAAAAGGCTTATCAATGGGTAAAGTGTTCAATTTTTTAAAATCTAAGTATCTGTTTCTTTGCTACAGAAGCTCACTCTTGTTAGTGACCTCAGACAGCTGTATTAAACAAACAAACAAAAAAGCCTACCATAGAACTGACTACTTAAACAACAATCATTTGTCTGTCACCATTTTAGAGCTGAGAAGTCAAAGTGCCAGCAGATCCAGTGTCTGGTGAGAGCCCACTGTTTGTAAATGGCTGTAATTTTCATTGCATCCTCCAGTGGGAGGGAGAGAGCTGAAGAAGCAATCTTCCTCCTGTCTCTTCTCATGAAGGCCATAATGCCATCCATGTGGGCTCTACTCTCATGGCCTAATCACCTCTCAAAGGCCCTCTTCCTAAAAACATCTATTGGGCCCATAAAAATCCAGCCCATAACAAAACCAATTCATCTTTCTGGAATTAAGAGGAAACAATTTCCCCAATGAAACACTAAAACTGCATAATTTCAGAAATTGCCTTAATGTGACAACTTTAGGATTTCAGCAGCATCCTGTTTGCTTACAACTACAGTCTACTTGGATGAAAAGTATATTTTAGGAGAAATTTTCTTACAACAAAAACTATATGTTATCAATGATATCTAACTTCAAAAACACTTTTGACATTTCAAAATCATTGCAACAGGCTGGGGTTATAGTTCAGCAGTAGAGTGCTTGCCTAGCATGCATGAGGCCCTAGGTTTGATCCTCAGAACTGCAAAAATAGTATAAAATCCGCCCGGCGTGGTGGTGTACACCTGTAATCCCAGCACTTAGGGAGGCTGAGACAGGAGAATCACGAGTTCAAAGCCTCAGGTGCTAGGCAACTTAGTGAGACCCTGTCTCTACATAAAACACAAAATAGGGCGAGGGATATGGCCCGGTGGTCAAGTGCCCCTGAGTTCAATCCCTGGTACCCAAAAAAAAAAAGAGTATAAAATCAATGCAACAATTGGTAAACTTTGAATACGACCTTTAGACTAGCCATTGAATAATAACAGTTTTAATTTTTCTAGTTTTGATTATTGTACCATAAGTTATATAAAATATTACTACTTGAAGAGACGTTGAAGGTTATACTCAAACTATTTTTGTCACAGTTTTGTAAATCTGAAATTACTTCAAAATAAAAAATTTTGGTGAGGGGAGTACCAGGGGTTGAACATCCTCAGTCCTATTTTGTATTTTATTAGATACAGGGTCTCATTGAATTGCTTAGCGCCTCACTTTTGCTGAGGCTGGCTTTGAACTCACGATCCTCTTGCCTCAGCCTCCCTAGCTGCAGGGATTACAGGTATGTGCCACCATGTCCGGCTTCAAAAACAATTTTTTTAGAGGGCTGGGGCTGTAGCTCAGTGGTAGAGCACTTTGTAAGGCACAAAGAAAGAAAGAAAGGAAGAAAGGAAGAAAGAAATTGTGTTCATCTACAACTAAAATAAATAAATAAATATTAAAAGTTTTTAATTAAAAAATTTAAGTGAGTATTAACTTTTCTATACAAAATTGTCATATTCTGAACAAAACCTAGATTTTCCCCTTTTAAAATCTTGGGCTTGGGGCTGGGGCTCTGGTTCAGTGGTAGAGCACTTGCCTAGCATGTGTGAGGCGCTAGGTTCAATTCTCAGTTCCACATATAAATGAATAAAATAAAAGTCATTGACAACTAAAAAATACTTTTTAAAAATCCTGGGCTTTATGAATTACAAATTGGGAAATCACAAACTACAGGAAGGTAAAAATAAAAGAGCGATGATCTTGGTCATTCTACATCTGAGTAACCAACTGGGAATGCTGACAGATCCCACAAACCCAGCCACTTTTCTGTTGTGTTTAGAAGAGATAGGTTCTATCAACCAAGTACAGATGCTCATGAAGTTGTTAATCTATGATATTTTTATAAAAATAGATCTTTTGGCCTGGAGTGGTGGTACACACCTGTAATCCCAGCAACTTGGAAGATTGAGGCAGGAGGCTCAGGAGTTCAAAGCCAGCCTCAGGAATTTAGTGAATTCCTAAGCAATTCGGTGAGACCAGGTCTCTAAACAAAATACACAAAGGGCTTGAGATGTGTCTCAGTGGTGAAGTACCCCTGGGTTCATTCTCCAGGACCCCCCCCAAAAATAAAGGATCTTTTATTTGCAAATAGCCAAACTAAATATGGAACTTGGAGGCATACAGAATATGGGAGAAAGGGTGTCATTGTAATTTATTATTAGAATTTTTTAAATTACATAAATTAAATGAATTTCCTTAACCTTCCTCATAATTGGTGGTTTTCATTAATTTCTTCTCAATGTTTCACTTAGTGTGCCAGCATGAGTTTCATGAGCTTATCACAAGCTCATCCTGTATCCAATAAATTTGAGACAATAGCTATCCTTTTTTTTTTTTTTTTTTTTTTTGCTGTAGATGGACACCATACCTTTATTTTATGTATTTTTTTAATGTGGTGCTAAGGATCGAGCCCAGTGCCTCACACATGCCAAACAAGTCCTCTACCACTGAGCTACAACTCCAGTCCCTGATTCTTCATTGTACAATTAATATCTTTCAGCCTGATATTAAAAAGGGGTAGATGTTAATTTCACAGTAGTCACTATCAAGTAAGCAAGCACAGGTCTTATTTTTTAAATACAGCTCTACACCATCAAGCTATGTTTGAAAGAAAACATTGAGCTAAATCAATTTGACCCAAGGCAAATAGTTAGTCTGAGGAAATGTCAATGAACCATTTTGCTCAAATGGTGTCAAGCATCCAGTTTTAGTAAACCAGGCAGCTTACATCAGGTTGAGTTCCTCTGCTAATTGGTCTGTACTCTTTCACAGAAGGTGCTGCCCTCTTTTCTCAGAATCTTACTAAACAAGAGAAAGATAAGGATTATAAATGTTGACTGACAAAGCTCTAATAAAACAAAGCCACCTGCAGATCGTGCCAAAACAAACAGGCAGCAGTTGCTCTCGGCTTAGCAGGGATCTGGCCCATGCAGAGACCTGGTGATTTTGGTGTGAAGAACTTTGTTCAGCTTCAGTAAAGTCAAAACATGTTATTTGGACTGAAATGTGGTCTGGGTTCACATTAAGGAATATCTTGTCTTAGTTTAGTCAGGGTGAAAGTATAATTTATACTGGGTTCTGGAAAATAAATCATGATTCTAACTTTTCATGAGTAGAGGAGTAGGAAAGGACTTTCAATATTGCTTGTTTTCTTGAATCTTAAGAGGCATAATTTTCCAGAAGCAGAAAACTTGTGGTGGATGGACAAAGAGAAAGATTATGTTGGTCAAATAACCAAAAGTGTTTTGTTAAGTAAAAAAGTTAGAGTAGCCTGATATATTTGTGTATCTGACTACTATAGAAAATATATCCCAAATTTCCATTGGTTAATTAACACACTGAAAGTTTCTCTATCCAAAGTAGCAGATTACAAAATCAATATACAAAAATCGATAGCTTTCCAATAATGAATCTCTAAAAGAGAAATCAGGAAAACAATCCTATTCATGTTCACTTCAATAAAATAAAATATCTAGGAATAAATCTAACCAAGCTGGCTGGGGTTGTGGCTCAGCAATAGAGCGTTCGCCTAACACAGGTGAGGCACTGGGTTCAATCCTCAGCACCACATACAAATTAATAAATAAAAATAAAATTTAAAAAAATTCTAACCAAGCAAGTGAAAGATCTCTACAGTGAAAACTATAGGACCTTGAAGAAAGAAATTGATGAAGACACAAGAAGCTGGAAACTTCCCATGTTCATGGATAAGCAGAATTAATATTGTTAAAATGGCCATACTACCAAAAGCAATATACAAATTCAGTACAGTCCCCATCAAAATACTAGTGACATTCTTCACATTACTAGAAAAACAGTCCTAAAATTCATTTGGAAGAATAAAAGACCCAAAAAAGCCAAAGCCAATTCTAAAAATTAAAAAAGCAATGCTGGAGGCATCATAATACCTGACTTCAAATTATACTACAAAGCTATAGTAATAAAACCTGCATGGTACTGGCATAAAAACAACACATAGACCAATGGTACAGAATAGAAGACACAGAGACAAAACACACAGATATAGTCAACTGATCCTTGACGAAGGTACCAAAACTATACATTTAAAACTGCCTTTTAAACAAATGATGCTGGGAAAACCCGTATCTCTCATCCTTCAAAACAATCAACTCAAAATGGACCATAAACCTAGGAATTAGACCAGATACTATGACACTCTTATAAGTAAACATAGGATCAACACTCCAACATATAGGCATAAGCAACATTTTTTCAATAGGATCTCTAAAGCTCAGGAAATAATGCCAAGAGTTCATGAATGGAATGCATTAAATTCAAATGCTCCTGTGCAGCAAATGAAACAATTAAGAATGTGAAGAGAGAAGCCATAAAATGGGGGGAAAAATCTTTGCTAGTTACCTTTCTGACAGAGAATTAATGTCTAGAATATATAAAGAACTCAAAAACTTAACACCAAACATTAATAATAATCCAATGAACAAATGGGCAAATGAATTAAAGACATTTCTCAAAAGAAGAAATACAAATGGCCAACAAGTATATGAAAAATGTTCAACATCATTAGCAATTAGAGAAATGCAAGTCAGAACTACACTGAGAT
The DNA here is from genome assembly GCA_004024805.1 of Geosciurus inauris. Lineage (NCBI taxonomy): Eukaryota > Metazoa > Chordata > Mammalia > Rodentia > Sciuridae > Geosciurus > Geosciurus inauris. The sequence goes on along the minus strand of PVHX01017669.1, from coordinate 20,253 downwards.
TTAATCTCACACCAGTCAGAATGGCAGCAATCAACAGCACAAACTATAATAAATGCTGGAGAGGACGTGAAGAAAAAGGAACCATTTTACACTATTGTGGGATTATAAATTAGTGCAACTACTATGGAAATCAGTTCTTCAAAAGCCTGGGCATGAAACCACCATATAACCAAGCTATACCACTCCTTGGTATTTATCCCAAAGAATTAAAGTCATCATACTATAGTGCTACATGCATGCCCATGTTTCTAGCAGCCCAATCCACAATAGCAAAACTACAGAACCAGCCTAGGTATTCATGAGTGAATGAATGGATAAAGAAAATGTGGTATTTTACACAATGGAATTTTATTCAACCATTAAAAAATGAAATTATGTCATTTGCAGGAAAATGGATGGAACTTGAGAACATTATGTTAAGCAAAATAAGCCAAACCCAGAAGGTCAAGGGTCATATGTTTTCTCTCATATATGGAAGCTAGAGTGGAAAAGGAAAAGAAAGGTGGGGGTGGAGGGCCTCATGAAAGTGGAAGGATAGAGTAGAGGGAAAGGACCAGGGGAAAAGAGGAGAGGAGGGAAAAGAAAATACTGGGGAATGCTATTGTCTAAATTATACTGTTAGACTGAGTGCGTGTATGAAAAATGTAACAACAAATCCCACCACTGTGCACAACTGTAATACACCAAAATATGAAGAAGAAAAAAAGAACGTCTGTCCATTAATCAGATAAAGTCCCAATGCAAGTGTGCCTGGTCATTCAGCAGATTCCACGGCCACTCCAGAATGCTGGGTCTTTCTTTTTTATAACTCAGCTCCCTACTACAGGCTCTGAAATGAACTATGTAAGATAGAATGGAGAAACCTCATCCATTTCTTAAGAGACATCATCAGCTCAACACAAATGTTCACCAGTGGATGAATGGGTAAACAAAATGTGGTCTATTCATACACTGGACTACTATCTACCCAGAAAAAGGAGGAAATTCTGACACATGGTACAACCTGGATGAAACTTGAAGATATTACTCTAATTGAAAAAAACCAGACTCAAAAAGACAAATACTATGTGTATGAATCCATTTATGTGAAATACCTCAAATAGTCAAGTTCATGGAGACAGAAAGGAAAAGGGTGGTTACCAGGGCCTGGTGGGAGCATAACGTGGGGAGTTATTGTTGAATGGGTACAAAGTTCTGGAGATAGGCAGTGGTGATCATTGCACAACATTTGAATGCACTTAATGCCCCTGAACTATATACTTAAAAATGATTAAAAGGGTAGATTTTATGTTTTGTGTATTTTACCACAAAATCTTTAAAAAGAAAGAAAAGAAAAAGAAAAAAATTTCAATCCAAGAGTAACCAAGAAATTGCTGGAATACACAGCTCATCTCTAGGCAGTGGCTTCCCAGTAGTAACTCCCCATTATAAAAGAGGGGTCATGAATTTAAAAACTAGAGTTCAAAAAAATTAGCAAAGAAATAAAATGTAGAAGAAGACATTTTCAGAGATGAAAGCTTGCAAATGCAAGCACGTGTAGGAATGGCGTTTTGTTTTTGTTTTTTACCTCCTATGGGGCCTTTCTCAGGAAATAGCTGGCAGATATGCTTCATCAAAATGAAAGGGTAAACTAAGACAATTCTGTCTGCAAGAATCAAAAGAAAAATGGAGAAATACAGGAAAGGGTAAGGTTACAGCAAGCCAAAAGAATGAAAAGTCCACATGGGTGCAGGAGGAAGAAGGATGCCAGGCGGGCTGTTTCAGCCATGTAAAGAGACAGTGGTGTGCTGGAGCTGGTTTGCGCAGGTTCTCCAGAGCTATGTCCCTTCCCAACTCCACGTTCAATGTTGTCATTGTCTTAGTCTTGCATCACTGTGGCCAGAAGGCATGACAAGAACAACATAGAGAAGTCAAAGTTTATTTTCACTCAGGGTTTCAGAGGTTCAGACCATGGTTAGCCAACTCCATAGCTCTGGACCCACGATGAGGCAGAACATCATGGTGAAAGGACATGGCAGAGGAAAACAGTTCATGACATGGCAGCCAGGAAGCACAGACAGCTCCATTCACCAGGGGCAAAATATATACTCCAAAGTCGCCCTTCCCAAGTAACCCAGTGACAGACTTCTTCCAGACACATCCTACCTGCTTATGGTTACCACCCAATTAATCTCTATGATAATCTGCGTAGGTTATACCCCTCATAATCTAATCATTTCACCTCTGAAAATACTTGCATTGTCTTATACAAGAGCTTTTAGGGGACATCTCATATCTAAACTCCAATAGTCATACAGGTAGCCTGAAATCGTCATGATGGAATTATTTACACAATGGAAAGGAAAAAAGATAAAGAATCAGAATCTCACCCCACCACCACCTCTACAGGAAATAGGAAAGTCTGTTGTCTATCAAAGAAATTTTGTCTATCAAGGAAAAATAAGCAAATAGGTAAAATAAGGAAATTACTATCTCCAGGAAAAACAAAACTTATACCACAAATTATAATGTATTATCTGGCTCAGTTATGAACAACATTTGCATCATCATAATAAGGAAAAAGCTAGGCGTGTTGGCTAGGTGGCTTGGGAGGCTGAGACAGGAAGATTGAGAGTCCAAAGCCAGCCTCAGCAAAAGTGAAGCACTAAGTAACTCAGTGAGATCCTGTCTCTAAATAAAATACAAAATAGGGCTGGGGATGTGGCTCAGTCGAGTGCCCCTGAGTTCAATCCCCGGTACCCAAAATAAAAAAGAAGAGACAAATAGGATTTAAACCAAATTGGAGTATAATTATACTGAAGGGAGAAAAAAGAAAGCCAGCTGGCCATGATGTGCCATGCCATGGCTGTAATCCCAGGGGCTTGGGAGGCTGAGGCAGAAGAAACCAAGTTCAAAGCCAGCCTCAGCAACATAGCAAGACCCTGCCTCTAAATATAATATAAAAAGGGTTGGAGATATGGCTCAGTGGTTTAGCACCCATGGGTTCAATCCTCAGTACTAAAAAAAAAAAAAAAAAAAAAACTATATAAGAGAGCTTAAATCTTCCTCTGTCATATTGCATGTTGTAAGGGCAAAAATATCAAAGGGCGGCAGCAAACCATGCAAGTCATTTCAGGCTTTTATTCAGGAACAGGATTCATCTGCGAAGGTGGTGGTGGTGGACCCATTCTCCTGGTGGAAAATGAGCCACTGAAAAAAGAAAGGGACTGGGTTTTTATATGTTTATGTTGGGGGGTGGCATAGTGGAGACATGCTGGTTCTCTCAGGCACTTAGGAATTTGGGGCTAGTTCCATAAATCAATGAAGTGGTCAGTTTTAATGCCCAGGAATTTGGGCTCAGGGGTCAGGGTCTTGCGAGCTGCGGACCGAGTGTCTCCCGCCTGGCGGAGCACCCTTCCCTTATCTATAGCAATTAGTCTTAGGGAAACATTCATCAGGGGAGGGAGGGGTGTTAGCATAGAGCTATTTGCCTCTTCCCTCAAGCTACACTGTTTTCAATTCCCATTTCCTATTACATGTGGTGGCAGACATGAGAATGTCCCCATCCCTCAAATCTCCAACTGCAGGAAGCATAATTGACCAGTGGGCCCAGTTGCTATGCTCTGGGGGGAAAAAAGAACATCACCATGTTCATGCAGGGAACTGGCTGCTCCCAGTTAAGGACTAGGAGTGAAAAGGATGCTAAGGGAGGTCTCTCACATTTATGGGAGTTGGGAGATTCTCTGATGGGCGTCTGTGGCTTATGGACTTCCCATTGTTCTTGCTGACCTTTCCTGGGAACTACAATGTAGTCCAAGATGAATCCACACAACCTCTTCTTCCCCCTTCTCTGCCCTTGGAAGAAGACTGCCTGTGCATGGAAGTCTGTCAGCCCTCACAGCCTCCCCCAGTTCCCTGGCACTTTCTTTTATAGACATTTCCCCTAATAAATTTCTCACTTTTGTTCTGGCCTCTTAGAGAATCTGGACTAACACAGAAGTCATTTAGTAACATCTGAAATTGATGAATAAAATGATAGCTGCATATGTCTTTTTTTTTTTCTTGAAACATGCATGTCAATATCAGTAGACATGGCTAAAAGATGTCAAAGTGGTGAAGGGGCACAATATTTTAAAGTCTTTAGCACTACTTGATTTATTATATTGCATGTACATATATTAACTATTTTTTATTATTTTATTTTTTTAGTTGTAGATGTACACAATGCCTTTGTTTTATTTTTTTATTTATTTTTACTTGGTGCTGAGGATTGAACTCAGTGCCTCACATGTGCCAGGCAAGCGCTCTACCACTGAGCCACAATCCCAGCCCCATATATTAACTATTTTTCGGGGCAGGGAGGGTACTGGAGATTGAACTCAGGGGCACTCGACCACTGAGCCACATCCCCAGCCCTATTTGGTGTTTTATGTAGAGACAGGGTCTCACTGAGTTGCTTAGCGCCTCGCCATTGCTGAGGCTGGCTTTGAACTCATGATTCTCCTGTCTCAGCCTCCCTAAGTGCTGGGATTACAGGCTTGCTCCACCGCGCCCGGCTTGGTTGTTGTTTTTATATTTAATAATTATGGAAGAATAATTTTTAGGCATGTTTTTTTTTTCCACCTCTTCTCACTTCAGGTAGACGATCCCTGCCTTGGAGAATTTTGCAAATTCTGTCATCAAAGGTGGTCTAACCTTCAAATAGTTCACTATAATTTTTTAAACAAAATCTAGGAGGTGCCTATTGCATTCACAATAAACATTTTATATGTAAGGACAGTTTAATGAGTCATCATATTTGAGTCTCTGAAATAAAAATACCATTCACCTAGTTCATGATAGTTGAAGAGTATTTTCCCACACTGTGTTCAAATCTTTATGAAAATCTATCTAATCCTAAATACTTTAAAATTTTCACTTAAAATGTCGTGGAAAATTCTTGTTAAATAGATAGACTGAAACATACACTCACCCACATTCCCTTTCACAACTCCTCTAAAGCAACAACACCTTAAAAACAGAAAGTCGCAGCATAGAAAAAGACAGTCTAGCTGGGTACAGTGCACAGGCCTGTAACCCCAGCAACTTGGGAGGTGGAGAGGCAGGAGGATCATAGGTTCAAGGGCAGTCTCAGCAACTTTGTGAGACCCTGTCTCAAAATTTAAAAAAAAGAAAAAAAAATAACCATTTTTTAAAGGACTAGGGATGTAGCTCAATGGCAAAGCACCCCTAGATTCGATCTCTGGTACCAAAAAAAAAAAGAAAGAAAAAAATTTAAAAGACACACTACAGCAGAGAAAATATACAAAACTGTAAACTGGTCTGCTGTACACCTAAATTTTGAAAAAATGGAAGTAAAAACAAGCAATCAATTATAATATCCTCCAAGGTATAAAATATCCTTAAAACAAGAAATTCTGTCAGACAGTGTCTCATGCCAGTAATCCCAGCAACCCAGGAGGCTGAGGCAGGAGGATCACAAATTCAAAGCCAGCCTCAACAATTTAGTGAGAGTCTAAGCAATGTAGTAAGGTCCTGAGGTCCTGTCTCAAAATAAAAAATGAAAATGGCTGGGGGGTGTAGCTCAGTAGTTAAGGGCCTCTGGGTTCAATCCCAGGTACCAACAACAACAACAATAAAAAGTGAAAAAAAAAGAAAAACGGTATATGCTATTTTATAAAAGGAACAAAAAACAAATGGAGAAATATTGAACATACTATTATAGTCATTAAAGATACAATAAAATAAATACAAGCAAATAAAGACAAAGAACTTTCACATCAAGTAAAACAAGAAGACAAAAAGACTTAAGAGAAAGACAAGAAAATCAAAGAAGTTCCAGGAACTAGAATAAAAATAGGAAAAAAATTAGCAAAGAACTACTACCAAAATGTCTCCCTATTCATTTAGTTGTAAATGCATTTGTTCATTTTTTAATTGAATACTTACTATGTGCCAGATCCTGTACCAAGTTATGAGACTTCAGTGATAAATGAGAAAATCCTTGATCCTTTTTTTCATTTATCAAAATGGTTTATTTTATTTTTTATTTATTTGTTCTATTTTGTTATACATGAAAGCAGAATGAATTTCAATTCATAGTACACATATGGAGCATAATTTTTCATTTCTCTGTACACAAAGTAGTGTCACACTATTCATGTCTTCATATATATACCTAGGGTAATGATGTCAATCTCATTCCACCATCTTTCCTATCCCTATATCCCCTCTTTTTCCCTCTCTCCCCTTTGCTCTATCCAAGTTCCTCCATTTCTCCCATGCTCCTCCCCCATTACCCACATCCCCATTATGGATCAGCATCCACTAATCAGAGAAAACATTTGGCCTTTGTTTTTTGGGGATTGGCTTACTTCGCTTGGCGTGATATTCTCCAACTCCATCCATTTACCATACCACAGTTTCTTTATCCATTCATCTACTGAAGAGCATCTAGGTTGGTTCCACAGTTTAACTATTGTGAATTGAGCTGCTATAAAACATAGATGTGGCTGCATCACTGTAGTATGCTGCTTTTAAGTCCTTTAGGTATAGACTAAGGAGTGGGTTAGCTGGGTCAAGTGGTTGTTCCATTCTAAGTTTTCTAAGGAATCTCCATACTGCTTTCCAGATTGGTTGCACCAATTTGCAGTCCCACCAACAATGTAAAAATGTGCCTTTTTCCCCACATCCTCACCAACATTTATTGTTGCTTGTATTTTTAATAACTGCCATTCTGACTAGTGTAAGATGAAATCTTAGTTTTGATTTTCATTTCTCTCATTGCTAGAGATGTTGAACATTTTTTCATATATTTGTTGATTGATTGTATGTCTTCTGAGAAGTGTCTGTTCAGTTCCTTAGCCCATTTATTGATTGGGTTATTTGTTATTTTGATGTTAAGTTTTTTGAGTTGTTTATATATCCTGGAGATTAGTGCTCTATCTGATGTGTGTGTGGTAAAAATTTGCTCCCAAAAGGTGGGCTTTCTCTTCATCTCATTGATTGTTTCTTTTGCTGAGAAGAAGCTTTTCAGTTTGAATCCATCCCATTTATTCGTTCTTGATTTTATTTCTTGTGCTATACAAGTCTTGTTAAGGAAGCTGGGGCCTAATCCAACATGATGAAGATTTTGGCCCACTTTTTCTTCTATTTGGTGCAGAATCTCTGGTCTGATTCTTAGGTCCTTGATCCACTTTGAGTTGAGTTTTGTGCATGGTGAGAGATAGGGGCTTAATTTTATTTTGCTGCATATGGATTTCCAGTTTTCCCAGCAACATTTGTTGAAGAAGCTATTTTTTTCCAATGTATGTTTTTGTCACCTTTGTCTAGTATAAGATAATTGTCTGTGGTTTGTCTCTATGTCTTCTATTCTGTACCATTGGTCTACATATCTGTTTTGTTGCCAGTGCCACGCTGGTTTTGTTACTATAGCTTTGTAGTATAGTTTCAGGTCTTGTATTGTGATGTCACCTGCTTCACTCTTTTTGCTAAGGATTGCTTTGGCTATTCTGGGTCTCATTTTTTCAGATGAATTTCATGATTGCTTTTTCTATTTCTATGAGGAATGTCACTGGGATTTTGATTGGAATTGCATTAAATCTGTAGAGTGCTTTTGGTAGTATGGTCATTTTGACAATATTAATTCTGCCTATCCAAGAACAAGGGAGATCTTTCCATCTTCTAAGATCTTTAATTTCTTTCTTTAGCATTCTGTAGTTTTCATTGTAGAGGTCTTTCACCTCTTTTGTTGATTCCCAAGTTGTTGTTGTTGTTGTTGTTGTTTGAGGCTATTGTAAATGGAGCAGTTTTCCTAGTTTCTCTTTCAGAGGATTTGTTACTGAAGTACCTAAATGCATTTGATTTATGGGTATTGATTTTATATCCTGCCACTTTGCTGAATTCATTTATTATTTCTAGAATTTTTCTGGTGGAATTTTTAGAAACTTGACTTAGTTTCTCCTTTGACTTTTCCTTTAGTGTAATATCTCCCTTTGCTGATTTTCATTATTGGTTTTCATTTCCTCCTCATGGAATATTTTGCCAAGGATGTTCAGTAGTGCAGGTTTTCTAGTTATAAATTCTTTTAACTCTTGTTTATCTTGGAATGCTCTTATTTCATCATCAAAGCTAAAGCTTAATTTTGTTGGATATAAGATTCTTGGTTGGCATCCACTGTCTTTCAGAGGTTAATATATGTTATTCTAGGCTCTTCTAGCTTTGAGGGTCTGGGTTGAGAAATCTGTAGAGATCTTAACTGGTTTTCCCCTATATGTAATCTGATTCCTTTCTCTTGTGGCTTTTAAAATTCTCTCCTTATTCTGTATGCTAGGCATTTTCATTATAATGTGCATTGGTGTAGATCTGTTGTGATTTTGTACATTTGGTGTCCTGTAACCCTCTTGTATTTAATTTTCCAATTCATTCTTCATGTTTGGAAAATTTTCTGATATTATTTCATTGAAGAGATTGTGCATTCCTTTGGTTTGTAACTCTATGTGTTCCTCTCTCCCAATAATTCTTAAATTTGGTCTTTTCATGTTATCCCATAATTCTTGGATGTTCTGCTCATAGTTTCTTACCATCTTCATGGTGTGATCAATTTTATTTTTAAGATTATATATTTTGCCATTATTGTCTGAGGTTCTGTCTTCCCAGTGATCTAATCTGTTGGTGATGCTTTCTATGGAGTTTTTAATTTGGTTTATTGTTTCCTTCATTTCAACGATTTTTGTTTGCTTGTTTTTCAGAATCTCTATCTCCTTATTGAAGTAATCTTTGCTTCCTGTATTTGCTTATGTAGCTCTTTATCAAAATGATCTTTTGCTGCCTGGGTTTGCTCTCTTATATCATCCTTTAATTCACAGAACATTGTAATTATGTCCATCCTAAACTCTTTCTCTGACATGTCTTCTGCTGTGCTGACCATGAATTCTAATAATGTAGTATCTTGATTTTGGGGGGGGGCACTTTCTTCCCTTGGTTTTTCATGTTGTTTGTGTGTCTTCCCTTTTAGCACTATGAATCTGAAGTGTTATAGATTTTAATCTTATAGGCTTATAATGTCCCTGCAGGGTTCTAATATCTCTCTTTTAAGTGGGAGATCAATATTTATAGATGCCAATACAAACAATAGACAGCCCTAAACCAAATAGCTCCTATTAAGACGTTTATGGTTTTGTCACAATACACAGAAATGGTGAGTTCAACTATTATCTCCAATATAAACAATAGGTTTGCAAAAGTGTCTACAGTTTCTGATGGAGGACAAAGAGAGAACTGGGAGTGGGGTGTAGGATGAGATGTTAAGGAGGTAGGAGGTAAGGATATAGAGTTATTAGATCTTAGAAAGCATGAAAGAAGAAGCAAAAGAAGTTGGCTAGTAGCAGAAGAAAAGAGAGAAAGATTTGGGAGAGAAAAGTGGGAAGATAATAGTACAAAAAATAAACATAAAAATTAAGTAGAAGAAAAAATATAAAAATAGAAGATAAAAGAATATAAAACACAACTATTCAGACATCCCAGTCCTCAATAGCCTAATGTATGAAAAGTACTTGGTTTCACAAATGTTGGGGATGTGAGGGCAGGAAAAAAGAAAGAAAAAAAGAAAAGAAACAAAAAAGAGAATAGAGAAAAAAATCTCAAAGGAAAATTAAAGGACTGTTTCTGTTAGAGTTCAGTATCTTTCCTGCTTCCCTTCTCACCCAGTGGGTGGGGTTGTCTATGGTTTTCTGCTAACTCCACCCTCAGGATGGTGAAGGTTATTAGGGTGGGAGGGTTGGTCTTGGAGGTGGAACTCCTGGAGGTGGCCAGTCCCCTTTGGAAGACTGCACACCAAGGATATCCTTTGGGGCCCACTCGTGTGATGTGGGCGCCTGGTCTTATCTCCTTATATCGCCTGTACACCTCACAATTCCTGGTCTCTCATTTAGTCTCTAAACTGTATCTCCCTCCCTTCCTTCCTTTCTACTTCCTAATCAAGAGCCTCTCTCTCCAGAGGTCTTGTGGGCTGTGCTCTAGGTTCTGCGCATCTGTTGTGGAGAGCTGTATTATGTCAGGCAGATCAGGACCAGGCTTTGCAAGCTACAGACCAGCCACATAGCTGCAAGTTCTATGCCAGGTTAGTGGCTGTGGGCAGTGAGGAGGAGTTGGAGGACTATAGGTACCTTGATATTGCTTCTAGGTCCCAGCAGTGTCCCAAACTGGGAGTTGCCCCAACTAAAGATGGTGATGGCAGTTATGAGAACAATCCAAGATGTCGACAAAGGTGTCCTAAGATGGAGATGGCTGCTTTCAGAGATGAGATGTCAGAGCTGCCCAGGTGGTGGCATTGGGCAGTGTGTCTGGAGATGCAGCCCTGTGGTATGCAGTGTTGTGGCGGGTGGCTCTCCCTAGACCCTGTCTGGTGTCCTCAGGTGCAGACTATTGCATAAAGGGGACTATCTCAGCCATTGCAGTGTCCCAAGATGGAGGTGACCGGGAAAGCCCCACGCTGGTAGATGGGGGTTGGCACAGGAGCGGCGGCCAGGGGGTTCTACAAGCACTTTTATGCCAGGTTTCCTGCATAGGCAAGCGGCCATGGGTACTGCGCAGACTCTGAAGCTGGGAGACCTGTGTAGACAGGGCGCCTGGGATTCCCACACAGAAGCAGCTGTCAGGTGTCCTCTAATAACTCACAGAGAAACAGTATTCCTACTGCTTGAAATCACAGGTCATGGAGCAATGAGGAATGCAGCCTCCCTCTAGCCTGCCATCTTGGATCCTCTCAAAATCCTTGATCTTATGCAGTTTACTCTGAAAATAATGTGGTAACTTTTCACAAAGAAAGAGCCATTTCATATATTTATCTCATATGATAAATGAAAAAGGTTGACAATAAAATATATCATCATGAACTTTTCAGAATACTGGGAATGACAAAAATCTTCCAGAACTATTTTCTCATTTTTTTATCATTCCAGAACAAGAAAATAGTTGAATTGCAGAAGATTGTAAGAGAAAAAAAGAGAGAGAAAATAGATTTCTCGATATTTGTACAGGAAGTTAGAAGATAATGATACAATGCCTTCACAATCTGAGGGTGAATTATTTTCTAAATAGAATGAAATTGCCAGCCAAAATATTTATCAATGTAAGGGTAGAATATAGTCATTTGTATATATTCCAAGTTTTTAAAATTGTATCATATCCTTCCTCAGGAAAATACAAGATGTTCTCTGCACAATTGGAACTAAACTGAAAAAGATGCAGGATCTAGAATAAAGAGAATCTGACACAAGAATTGAATGTGAAACCTGAAGAATAATCAATCCCAAGTAAAGCAGAGAATCTGCTATACAGATAGTAAGGAATGAATGAAGAATGGGTAGGGAAAAAATAAGCTAAGAAAAAGAGAACTCTTGGAGGGAAATTGTATAGGAAAGAAAATATAATCGAGCACAATATATATATACATTATATTCCCCTGTGAATAATACTTACATAGTCATAATAATGTAAACAGAGTGTTTATGTAAATAAAAAGGATCATATATTAGAAGAATAGAGGGCAGAAAACCATCCATTTCAATAGAAGCCATCAGAAGTATAAGGTAGCTAAATAGTAAGAAAGTTGTAATATGTAAAATAAAATAAAAAAATAATAGTAGTATGAACACCCTATATATTTAGAAATTTGAAGAGAGTAAATATTTCTTCTGGGGATAAGAATGATGTCAGAGTGAGTATGGCAGGAATATTGTTTTTTATTGCAAGTCTTTTTAATCTAAAAACATGTATTTCTCTGATAAAAATTAAAATAAAGTCATAAAAAGGTAGAAAATTAAGTAACAAGTAGTTAAAATGGATGCATTTGTGAAACAGTACCTAAAAATACAAAAATAATTGCTTATCACATTTATTTTATTTAGCAAGAGAAAAAGGAGGGAGAGGGGGAGAGGACTGTTCTGGCTAGTTCAGGCATTCTTGTGACTCTCAAGGAAGAATAAATGACTAAATCATCAGGGAGAATACAGGAGACTACATAGTGTACCATGACCCTGACACAAAATGACATCAAGAAGGGCCTACAGCAATTTAGGCAGTGGGATTACAGGAACTCATTAAATAGGCCTCAAGTTCTCATCAGCCTTCTGTTGACCATTTCTAATTTCATAGAGGTCATGTTTGTAAGGAATTTCTGAATTATTTTGCAGCAAGATTAATATTCATGTTCTTTCTTCCTAAAAGGGAAATGATACAAAATTCAGTGTGAAAGTCAGTGAAAGGAAGCAACATTAAATAGATGTTAATTAATGAAAAGAGAGAGAGAGCTAAATATAATGTTTTTGACAGAATCATTTGGTTATATTATTATAAAAACCTTGAACAAATGACTCTTTGAAGTCCCATCTGGGATGGATTTACCAGACCAGGAAAATTGTTCAGTCAATTCCCAAGCATTTCAAATAAAAAGTACTCTTTAAATTTTGACAAAATAAGTAAAACAAAATGATTCTCTAGGAAAGTGAAATAATGGAATAAACAAAAAGAATCTCCTTTCCTTTCCTCAAAGATTAATGAAACAATGAGAATAAAAAAAATGCATTTCTGTATAATCCACTTTTTGACCATACACACCATTACTGCTTGTCCTCCTTTCACATACTAAAATTATGGTTAAAAATAATATACAACAAATGGAAATCATCTTTCAAGGATATGCAATATTCTCTACTGGAACATATGTGACCTCCAGGGCTCAGACTGCCTTTGTGGCAAAGAAAAAATATCAACAGTAATTTAGTAGCCTTACTTCTCTTTCCTCCTCTCCTTCTTCCTTTTCCTCTTCCCCTTCTTCTTTTTCAAACATTCTACCTAAACAAAGAATAAACAGAATGCTTAGAAATACGGAGAATACAAGGAAGGAGGACTGGGTGTGTACAAGCTTGGATATACACTGTAATAAGGAAGAATCTGTTAATTAGTTGAAATTTTTCATCAAATTAGACTCCTAAAGAAAGGAAATGCACATACAAAGCATTACCAAATCAAAAATATTTAGGTCAAGGATGGAGTATTTCTCATCTCAGGAGCCTACAAAAATTCTTCTAGCTTGTGCTATTTGAAGGTATTTGGCAAAATGAACTAAATACAAAGTGACTACAAAGTAGAGATGAAATATTACTTCAGCCCAGAATATGACACTAAGTAGTTTCTGCCATAGCAGGACCTTTCATAATCTGTTTTTCTAGTGTAATGAAGTGGGAAAATTGAGTCTGCCAGAATTCCCTTCAGGGAAGGTACTGTAGTTGTGCAGAAAAATGCCTTGAAACTTGCATGTGTTGGAAGCTGAGAAATTAAGAGGGTTGGCATGCAGACAGAATGTCCTATATAGAGACAAGAAGATGAATTTCCTGGTAGCTGCAGAGGAGAGAGGAGGAAAAGAAGGGAGTGCACGATGGACGTAGGATACCAGGAGCATACTGGTGATGTCTCTCTGAGACCTCCAGCACCATTTTTTAGGAAGACCCAAGGGGGAAAAAATCACAATAGGCTTAAGGTTTGTGAGGAGAAAACAAGGAACATAGATATCCACCTCCAGGATATCATGGGGTTGAGCAGAGATTGTCTGAAAGGAAGGAGAATGGTAAATGCAGAAAAAAAGTATGGCGAATCTGGAGGACATCAGACCCTCAAGGACCATGATGGTATTAGGGGTTTGAGCTAGTTTAGCAAAATCTCAGAGGGACTGTCATCAGATGGAGTTCTAGGAGTTCCCCCAGAAGGGAAAAGGAGACCTTAACGCTGGCAGGTTCTTGACTTAACACCGCAGAAAGGAATTTCAGGGTGCATCAGAAGAGGACAAGTGAAGACTTAGGAAAGCAGGGAGATTTATTCAGAAAAGCCATCGTGCAGGAAACACACACAAAGAATGGGGGAGCCATTTCTTCAGGTCTCAGGCTTCTCTTATAGGAAACTTTTAAATGGTGAGCACGAAAGGCATATGGGGTGGCTTCAAGCTAATGAGCTCAGTTGTTTTGATCTTGGAGCACAGAACAGGTCACTGTGATGTGGTTCTTCTCAGAATCTTTGGGTTGATGTTATCTATTTAACAGATAATGCTTCAATTGTGCCCCTATGATGGATTATCATTATCTCTCTCTCTAGATTTTTTAATCAATCTAAAACTACATTATGTAAAGCTGGGCACAGTGACTCATACCTATAATCTAAGCAGCTTGGGGAGGCTGAGGCAGGAAGATTGGGGGTTCAAAGCCAGCTTCCGCAAAAGCAAGGCACTAAAGAACTCAGTGAGACCTTGTCTCTAAATAAAATACAAAATTGAGCTGAGGATATGGCTCAATGGTTGAGTGCCCTCCCCCCAAAACAACACACTATGTAAACTAATAGGCCATACAGTCATTAATTAACTGGACTTACGGTACTCTAAGATTTATTGAGCCTTTTAAGAAATCAAGCCTGGAGGAAAACAGGACTGGAGGTGAAGATGAAGGTGTTCACAGAGTTTTTCGATTTAAAGCTACAGTCCCTCTTTCCTTCCCTGTTTGTCTCCTTTCTACCTAGCTTTATTTTTTCTATCCTACCTCCAGATCAGGTGCCCAAATGATACAGGTAACACTTTTTTTTGTTGTTTTTGTGTATAATTTTGTTTTTAAACTTATCCAGTCTACTTTGAATTCAGGTGGAAAAGTTTGATCCCAGATGAGATCATCATTCTAGAAGCAGGGAGGCCCCTCACCTGACTACCAAACTACTAGACCCCTGGTAAGAAAGGGGAAGCAGACTCTAACACAGCTGATATGTGAGGGCCTTTGAGATTCAACATTGATGTCATAGGGAAACTACTGACATAGTGAATACAGAAAAGGGGTGGGAAGCAACAGTTAAAGAAGGAACAATTTAAGAGAGAATGTTTCAGCCAGAGAGCCAGGCATACCTGGTGCCATATGAATTTCCTAGAATGCAAAAAGTCCAAGAAACTGCTGATGATCTCACATGACAGATGTTCATATTCACCCAGACCTTTTCCTGCTTTACCTACCTAAAAATGGCTTTTTAAAATGGACTTGTTGGCCAAGCAGATATGAAGAACCCTGGTATAGGATATCACCAGTAATTAATATCCAACTTGTTCTGAAGCTGTTTTTGTACTTTGAGTTCCTGTATAGTAAACTGCAACCTAACTTAAAATATAAACAAACTACCATCTAGCAGGAAGTATTCTTATAACAAATATCTGAGTTTCACCCTATCACGAGTTGCCAATTGATTGTACCGTGTCCACATAAAGCAAATGGCAGAGCTGTAACCAAAGAAGTATTCCTGTATGTCACTTCTCTTTCCTGTCTATAAATACTGCCTAAATACTAGGTTGAACTACCTGAGTTTCTCCTAGTTCTGGGGGCTGCCTAATCAATGAATTGATTTCTATTCAAACAAACTCTCCTAAATTTATTTGTTTTTCTTTTGACACTGGAGACACATTAGAAAAGTGGGAATTGGAGAAGATTTGGAGTTGTGAGCAGAATGCAACATGGGCCTAGAGAAAGAATGGTAGTTAATATAGAAGGCACAGGGTCCAGTACTGGGGATTGTCACAGCCTCAAATAGGCACCAATGTACCTATTTTGGTGTCAACTCTGCTTGCCAGAATTCAAAAGAAAATTGCCTCAATTCGTATGCCAATGTTTTGGTTATGCCCAAGTTAGAATTTGAAAGGGCTTCTATGTGTGTGTTAATAGTCAAAGAATTTTTGCTATGAGAGATGCAACACAAGGTGGGTAACACATTTTGGAAAACAGGACCAATTGAAGAACATTGCTCTAATAATAATTTGAGAAAAAAAAACCCAAAATTATAAAAAAGTAGAGTTCGAGGGTCTCCCTCTACCATCTCTTCTCTCTCCCCCAGAGTGAAAAACTGTATCACTTCAGATCTGAAAGAGATTGCAGAAATAACTTACTCCCTTTTCCTCTCCCTATCCTCCTTGACCTTAATAGTTGATTACCCATCTATGTGTTAATGCTTCCCTGGTCCATGAATGTCTGAAATTCTACATGATATTCTGACATACAGATCATTCACCTAAGAAATCCCACATCTTCCCAAATTTGATTATTGTCTCTTGTGTTAGCTTTTTATCACTGGGACCAAAATATCCAACAAGAACAACTTAAAGGAGGAAAAGATTATTTGAGTTCATGGTATCAGAGATTGAGTCCATGGTTGGTTGTCTCCATGGCCCTGGGCCCAAGATGAGGCAGAATATCATGGCAGAAAGGTGAGGTGGAGGAGCACTACTACTCCATTCACAGTGGCCAGGAAGAAGAGTGACAGAGTGAAGAAGGAGCCAGAGAGGCAAGTTATAATCTCCAAGAGCACACCCCATGACTCACCTGCCTACAGTTACACCCAATTAGGCCATCCAAACTAAGATGAACTGATTAGGTTATAGCTTTCATAATCTAATAATTTCACCTCTGAACATTTCTTCATTAACATAGGATTGAGGGGCACTTCATATTCAATCCATAATCTCTCTATATATATTCCACAAACTTTGTCCTACTTCTAGTCTTTAACCTCTCCTGGCCCCAGGACATTGCTTACTTTGCACAGCTCTCTGAAAGAAGCACCTTCTGTTGCATTAGGTGAAATCTCTGCACCCTTGTGCCTAGATCCAAGATGTGAAAAGGAGAGTATCTAGATATTCACCCAGGTATTTATGGCCTCAGAGACCTAAACAAAAGCATTTAAATAAACACAAGCAATATGCATGATACATTGGGTCTTTCTGCAATATTCCAACACCTGAAAGGATAAAAATCCAAGAAGTATACCTGAAACAGGAGTACTACATACAAAGATTCTACAGTATGTGCCTGATCACTTTATTTACTTGAATTCTAATCTAAAAAAATTTTTTTTCCTATCTGTAAAACAATTTAAGGATCATTTCCAAAGGATCCTTTTCACTACAGGCCAGTTGGAGGGGGAAATTGGAAACTGCCTTCATAAGCAGATTACAAAATTGTGTACTCTAATCTATTACAAGAAGTGCTTTGAAAATTTCCTAATCTGCCTGGCAGTTTCATTATGTAGAGGAAGTGAGTAGGGGAATTGCTACTCTGTGACAAACCCTGACCACTCTAGAGGAATTTGTTGGTGAAGTGGAAATGACAATTATGTTACAAGCATCTTGGGAAATTCTTGTCAGTTAGAATTGGACAAGCACAAGGCATATACTCTGTGACCACAAAGTGTGAAGAAAAAACTCCTGAAGTATGCTATCGCTGCCTCCAAAGTACTTGAAGAGCATCCATGTGGAAGAGAACTTTTGATTATGTTACATATTCCTAAAAAGTAAAACCAGATCTGATGAATTGGAATTTCAGTCATTGTAAAGAAATAACTTTCAAAACTATTCAGTACTATTCAAGGATTTGGCAATTATAAGGCGAATTTTTTGGCATAAACGAAAAGTAGTTGTACAAGCAAGTTGAAGATGTCCCAGGAAAAATTACTGTAGCAAAGGCTTTAGGTTGAAGGAACTTTAAGAGATATTTCACAACGCTGAAAGCATAAAGGATATATGTTGTCTTCTAATCCAGACTTGGAAAAGAGGATGAGAATTAGCCAAGGCATAGAAAAGATGCTCTCTCCGTTTCCTAAATTAGAGAAAAAGGTAAGCCCTCTTCAAACTACTGGAGATAGGTTTATTTTCCAAATAGAGCTCTTTAATTCTCAGTGAGTCCAATATTTTAAATTATAATGTAGCAAGTAAATATTCATTTCACTACTTTTATTTCCTTACATATTCATAACTAAGACAATTGTTAATGTTTCAACAAAGGGTGTAGAATAATTGCAACATTTTTTCTTTGATTATTAAGATTGCTTTACGTGGTTTTAACTTGCACATTTCTGTGGTCACAAAGTGTTATGCAAAGCAAGAACTGCCTGCATGAGAAACTTCCTTATCAGTCAATAAAATTGTTTTTTTTTTTTACTACTAATGGATTTGAAATCATTTTAGGTGCAGTAAGTTTATTATATTAGTAAACAAAGAAAAGACTAAAATGTTAGGGGGAAATGGGTTTAATATGTATGAGTACTTCGTATTTAGAGAAAATCTCATGGTTTTACCAAAAAATAAAAAAGGATTCAATTGCTTCAGAATCTAGAAAACTGCTCCCGTAAAGAAGGTAGAGGATATCCTTTTCCTTAGATATTACATCGGAGCCAAAAATAAGGATGCACATTAAGCAATAAGCTTTATTCATCTAAAATGAAGTTTCCAGTTTTAAAAGTAGGCCAGTGCACATGGAGGTACAAGTCATTTTCACTCTCAAAACCAGCAACCTTCTGTTTGTGTTGGTGCCTGTGGTCATCACCAGTTCTTCTGCTGCTTTTCTGAGTCTTTATATTCTGGCCCCCAAATGGTGCTGAAAGCAGGAGGATTGAACACCAAATTATGTCCAACAAACCAAGTCCACATACCAAAAAAAGTTCTTAAAAATAAATGACTACATCGTAGCTCCCCCCACTACCACCTGAACTTAAGTGGATCAAAATAAATACTTCTTTTGAGAAAAAGAACACAGAAACAGGAAAAACAATGAGAACGCTAAAGTGGGCTTCATGCATGTCACTATATTTCTTCGGAAACTTGTTTCATATTGTTACCTTAAAAAATCTAAATATGGACTTGTTTTAAAGTAATAAGAAAACTGTTATATTTAGTTATTGAACACC
This sequence comes from Geosciurus inauris, assembly GCA_004024805.1. Classification (NCBI taxonomy): domain Eukaryota; kingdom Metazoa; phylum Chordata; class Mammalia; order Rodentia; family Sciuridae; genus Geosciurus; species Geosciurus inauris. The sequence goes on along the minus strand of PVHX01017669.1, from coordinate 1,518 downwards.
TACCTATACAGTTCATTCAATATGCCCACTACTCTTCTAAGTGCTTTATGAATATTAACTCAGGGAACCATATCATCAAGTCTTTCAGATATTCTTATTTATTCCATTTCATAGATGTGTAAATTAAGGCTCAGAGCAGTTAAGTAACTTGCTGCAGATCTTACAGTTAGTAATAGTAAAGCTGAAATTTGAACCCAGGCAGACTGGCTACTATGTGCTCTGTTGTGTCTGCCATAATATGTTGTCCATTTTTCCCCTCAGCAATGTGGTTTGCTGTTCTTTTATTTTATTTTATTTTTTTCAGATTCCTCCCACCAATTTCTGAGTTCTGCTGACACTTGGAAAGCATTATCCTCTTTTATCCACTTGTAAGAACTTGGTTCCGAGTCCTAGTTTAAGATTTTAATTTGGTTTAATGGTCTGTGAATTGCCAGTGACATCACATTCTGTATGGAGCAGAAATGTGCCCAAGTTTCTCGAAGAGGCAGAGTGTCACTATTTCTATACAGTGACAACGTTTTATGGAATAATTATGCTTACCCACTTTGGCGTTCCTATGTGTCAAGTAGTGAACTAAGTGCCATTCCTCCTATCCATCATACAGCTCTAAGATGTACAAGTAATTTCTATCATTTAGAACACTAAAAGAGATGTGGTAACTCATTCAAAATCGCACAGCCAGTAGAATGTGGAGCCTGGACTCAAAGCCAGGTTTATCTGACTCCAAAGATCATTCTCTTGTCCACAATTCAATGCCATTCTGTATCATGTCCCAAGATGACTTATTTCCTTACAAGAATATTAAAGGAAGAGAGCAAGGGGGAGGCGGGGCAAGATGGCGGCCGTAGAGAGAGGCACCATCCGGTCTCACCAAACTACAGATCAAAATTTTGCGACAAAAATTTCTTCCACCCAACTTTTCGGCAGTGGATTACAGTCATCATCACAAAAAATTTCACTTTCGCGTGTAAGCAGTGCAGGCGGTCTTCGCAGGAGCGCGTCTCCAGCGGTGGCGGCCTCGCGCGGCTGCGGGTAGGAACTGCGTCTACTCTAGAAAATTGGATCCAAGGCCCAATCAACCACACAGGTTCTGGGCAAGCTTGCGTGGTCCCACGACCCCAGCCGTCAGCCACTGGGGAGCACGCCAGCGAGAGCGGCGCTGCAAAGGAAGATTGGGACCGCACCAGTTCTGCTCCAGAGTCCAGGGCAGACAAAGCAGCAGAGGGAGCAGATCTGCTAAAGGGAACTTCCAGGGGGACACAAACAACAGGAGTTTGGAGACAGCTACTGCGAGCCTCTGGGAATATAATCGAGGTGGGACATCGGAAAGCAGCTCTGTACAATCTTCTACGGACAGCTTCATCAGGGAACCAGAAATTGACCAGGTTGGGACTCTCACACGCGAAACACGAGCCGAGTAAGTCCAGCAAGCAACAAACAACGCCACCTACTGGAGGTGAAAGGAAACATACCTGTCTATTCACTTTGAGACTGTTTTTATATATTGATTGTTTGTTT